>JBBMEG010080925.1:0-10599 GCA_037832605.1 Cyclanthera cordifolia
TGTTTTAATTTTTCAATAGCATTTTTTATTAAATGCTATAACAAAATGCTATAAAAAGTAATATTTGTTGTAGTGTCATTTGCTAGATGATCCTTCTTATGCTCAAGAGTGCCAATTTGGAACTAGGAGATGCGAGCGTTGTAAGCATGAGTACAACCAAAGAGGAATGCGTGAAGAAAAATTAGAAATCTTCAAAGAATTCGACACACTTAAAAAAAAAGAAAAGGAAAACCAATGTAGGAAAGAAATTTTGATTATTGGAGAACTTAATATAACAAATGGACCGGATTTTCTACGTTTAAATGATTCAAACTGTTACTTCAATGAGTGCTTATAATGCTAACCTAATGTTGTGGTGCGGGAATTTGGGCAGTGGCACACATTTTTGCTATAGCATGGACACGAAGCAATCACATCGCGAAGAGCCAAGAATCTAGTAAAATAAAATCTTAATAAAAAGCAAATATTACGAGATATGTCGCTGCTAGCTCTATGATTTTGGTTCTTTCTAACTTGTCACGAAGCCAACTCTAGTTTTGTCTACAAATACTACAGACAGCGAAGACCTAAGCGCGACTCTTAGCACCATATAATCCCTTAAGTGTTGGCAATTTCAAGCATTGTTTGAGTGTTTTGAGGCATGCAGTCTCGCCTTGGTTTTGCCTAAGGCTAGAGATCTTGTCCTTGTCTTATCAACAAGAGCTCAATTTGGATCTTTTAGCCTAGTTCGCTTTCATCACTTTACTTTTATTATTAGGAGTATTTTTTCTTTGATTTATCATATATTGGAATTCATTATGTCTACGTTTTGAATTCTAGTTCATTCACATTAATAAAATATGTTCCATGATTTCTTGATTTGTTCTTGTTGACCATGGTTTATCCATTATCATTCAACATTTGTTCTGATCTTGATTCTATCTTTTTTATCATTTTTTATATCTTGAAAAAAGAAAAAAAAAAAAGAAAAGAGCTTACGTTAAAAAAAAAGTATACCTGCTCATGTTGATCTCTTAAATTCTTATTATATTCCGCAACTCTCATAAGACTTTGCACAAATTTTTGAAAAAATAAAAAATTTAAATCTTCGTGAAACTATCCAATTTATGACTGTTGTGTTCAATGCTATTCTTTCCAGTTAAAACACCTTGATAACATTCGTATTTGAATAATTGTCCTTCATTTGAAATTTAGATCTTTCTGTTATCTTTATATTTCAAGAAGGTCACTTGTTGAAATTATTAGCGTAATACGTCCATTCATTTGATTTCTATTCAGTGCACAATTTATAACTACTGCATTCAATGTTCTTCTTTCCTGTCTAATTGCCTTGATAATGTTCATATGATTAATTGTCCTTCTCTTGATATTTAGATTTGTTTGTTATCTTTAATTGTCAAAAATGTCACTTATTGAAAATAGTAACGTCGTATGTTTATTTGTTTGATTCCTAATCAGTGTGCAATTTATTCAAAATTTTGGAACAACTATTCTTTTTATTCTATTTCTGTTTTTGTTCTTGATTTTGTTACTTCATTATTTTCTTGTCTTGCTTGATTTGTAAGGCTCACTATTACAAGATTTGCTATATATTAGCCTACCATTGATCATAACTTAGCCACTTCCCAAAAGCCTACATCTGTGTGTAATAAACATGAGTGTTCCGAGTGTAAAATCAGTGAGTAGTGTGTGTGAGGTCCTTTACATATTTTACCTTTTCAATCATGAATCAAGAAGAGGAAATTTTGAGAATATTAGTGAAGCTAGGTATAGAGAAGCCCAATATGGAGCCATTAATCGGTTGACTCAAGTTATTAATGATTTAACTGATAGGTTGGAGCGAGTGGAAATAGCCTTAAAAAATCCACAAAGAAGGACTGATAACTTTAATAATGAAGGAGTTGAAAATGAAGAAGAAGAAGAAGAAGAAGAAGAAGATAACATTACCCTTTTAGCTGGATACAATCCACAAAGAGGAAGAGTTGTAGGTCGAGGGAGGCGTGGAGGAAGAAGAGGGGAAGAGAGATGATAGCACCTAGAAGGTTCGAAAGGGAGTACCAATATGAAAGAGGATTGGGGGAGTGAAGCTTAAAATTCCTACCTTTCATGGGAGATCTGCTCCAAAGGAGTATTTACAATATGAGAGCAAAAGTGAGCATGTTTTTTATTGCAACAACTTTAGTGAAGAAATAAAGTTGAAGCATGTCGTCGCTGAATTTAGTGATTATGTCAATATTTGGTGGGCGTCACTGAAATAAGAATGGAGGAGAAATTATGAAGAGCCGATTGAAACATGGGATGAATTGAAGGCAGTAATGAGAAAAAGGTACATTCCTAAACATTATTCTCGAGAACTCAAGAAAAAACTCTATACTTTGCAGCAGGGATCCAAGAGTGCAGAAGATTATTACAAGGAAATGAAAACTCTTATGAATAGAGCATGCATAAATGAAGATGAGAAAGATACAATGGGTAGGTTACCTGGTGGGTTGAACCAACAATTGGTTCATCGAGTTGATAAATAACCATACTTTGACATGAATGAGTTGTTACATCTCACTGTCAAAATTGAAGGGCAACTAGCTTGAGATAAAGAGAACTCCAAGAGGTATTCTTCTTCTAAGTCTACTACATTTTCTACTAGTACTTGTAAAAAGAATGCAATAGTGAAAAAGTGGATTTTAAGCCTAAAAGTAAGAATAAGTTTGACAAAAAAGGCAATACTGAGAGCTCTAAAGGCAAGGAGAAAATTGAGGGATACAAGGAGGTTCGAAAGAGAAATAGAGACATATAATGTTGAAAATGTCAAGGGAGTGGTCATATAAGTCATGACTGTCCTAACAAGAGATCCATGATCATTAAGAATGGGGAAGTTGTCATGGATGAGGAGGAAAGTGACCAAGATGATCTTGTTGAAGGAAATGGGGAGGAATTAGAAGATTGAAGTCATTTGGCCCTGATCACAAGAAGACTCCTTACAACTCAAATTAAGGAAAATGATGTTGATGATCAAAGAGAATTTATTCCATACCCGGTGTTTAGTAAATGGGACTCCTTGTAGTCTTGTTATTGATAGTGGAAGTTGCACTAATGTCGTAAGCACATTTTTTATCAAACGCCTGCAAATTCCAATTCAACGCCATCCTAAACCTTATAGGCTCCAATGGCTCAATGATGTGGAGCAATGAAGGTATTTTCTCAAGCTTTAATAACTTTTTCTTTAGGAAAGTATAAAGATGAAATTCTTTGTCATGTGTTACTTATGCTTGCTGGAGACATATTGCTTGGTCGACCTTAGTAATTTGATAGAAAAGTCATGTATGATGGTTATTTGAATAGGTATTCTTTCACAAAAAATGGTAGAAAAACAACTATTTTACCTTTAAGTTCTACGGATGTATATATTGATCAATTGAAGTTAGAGAAAAAAAAAGTTTGAAGAAAAAGAATTAAAAGAAAAAAAAAAAAGAAAAAGAGAAATGAGTGAAAAAAATGAGAAAAAACATGGAGGAAAGAGTGAAAAAAGTGAAGACATTGAAAACAAGAGGAAAAAAGTGAGTTGCTTTGCTAGAATATGAGAGGTGAGAAGAGCATTGCTTTCCCAGAGACCAATCTTTGTACTTATGTACAAGGAATGGTACTTGGCTCATGACACTTCTTAGCCAAAGTCTCTTATACTAAAGAGAAGAAACACTCGTGATGATCCTAATTTCTTTAGATTGTAGTAGCGTAACAGAGCTTGGCAGCAACTCTCCATTGTCTTTAACTCTTGGCTTAAGTGTAACATTTGAGTGTGACGCCTTCCAAACACAAGATTGTCCCCTTCCAATGCTAATTTGCTAATAGAAAAGTATTGTTCAACTTTTTGGATCAATTCTTGTGAGTTATTACTGCCTAAAATAGGTACCTCGAGTTTATGTAATTGCAAATAGAAAAATTGGGCTAAAGACTTCCCCAAATTCAAACCTTCTTTATCGTCAATCTTAATTACCTCTTACCTATCATCCTTCGTGTCAAGCTTGAAATCTTGATGTTCAACGCGCTTAAATATCCCATCTTCCCACAATTAAGCTGACAGCTCTATATTGGCGTCCATGGCTTTCGGTACTTTTTGGCCAATGATTTTCTCTTAATCGGCGAACATAGCTTTGCGAAATTTAATTAGTTTTTTCTCGTTGAATAATACCTGGCACATCTACTAGCTTATTTTCAACGTCAAATAGTAGTAGTTCAATGACATTAATGTATAACCAAGGACTATGTGGTCATGGGTTCGAATCCCCCTACCCCCAATTGTTGTAATCAAAAAAAAAAAAAAAAAAAGAAAAAGAATTCAAGATCGATGCTCAGATATAAAAATAATAAGAACACTATTTGTTATTAATTGGTCATAACAGTACACATACCAATCACTATTTGTTATTAATTTCTTCTATGTAGGATATTTAAATCTCTACCCACATTTGACCTATAATTCTATAACATTCAAGATGCAAAAATTGAAATGATCTAAAGAAACATTAGATTAGTGTCACCAATTGCCTTCAATCAATGCCAATATTGCCTTCAACCAATATCAATGATTGCTTTCAATCAGTGTCATTGTTATCTTTGATCAATGTCAGTGATTGCTTTAAATCAATATTACTAATTTCCTTCGATTAATGTCAACTATTGTCTTAAATTAGTGTTATTGATTGCCTTCAATCAATGTGATATAGTACCTTGAATTAATGTTTCCGATTACATTCATCAATGTCACTAACATCTTTCGATCAATGTCATAGATTGCTCTCAATCAGTGTCATTGAAGTCATTAAACTTGAGGACAATTTTGTAATTTCATTATGTTAACTCTCTTTATTACCATTCTTGAGTATTTAGAAATTTGTAAATAAGTACAATGATTTATAAAAATTCCTTGCGCGCGCGCGTGTATATATATATATATAACAAATCTTTTTGAAAAATCATCTATCTATTCTATTGTTTTACAATATGCCTAATTTATGAGAAACCGAAAAATTAAACACACACATATATATATATATATATATATTACTCAGAACAGAAATGGTTTTTTTTTCTCTCAAATAGGACTATTAAAATTTAATTTTAAAAATAAAAACAATAATAAAATTTCTTCATCAGAAAAAGGAAAAAAAAAAGTCCAGGCAATAATAATACCTGATTGATTGGAAAGTGTCGTTTTGAAGTAGAAAATAAGGGACCGATCTCTGTTTATGACTCTTTTAATTTACTATTTTTTTAATGTCGAGAATTCTATAAATATTCTACAAATATATCGAGAATTCTAATATTAATTTTACTGGACAAATGGCGACCCTAAAACATTTGACCTCGCTATTGCATTCAAAGATTATGGTAGACATTTTGTTTCCCAATTCCGCACTGAAACTTCGTTCGAATATGAAAGGCAATAAACTTAATTAATGCAGAATGTGATATTTTTTAAAAGTTTTTTCCTATTCATCTATTGACCTTCATCATTCACATTTTTCTGCTAAGGATCAATTCTTTCACTATCACTACTTTTCCATCCATAAGGTATGTTCCACTACATTTCAAAACTGAAAACTATTCAACTTTATAAACTAAACTCATCTTCCTTGGTTACTACTATTTTATGTGGAGACCTTGGCTATCAACTCGGTATGACAGTTGACAGTTGAACAAACAGTTATTGACTCGGTGCAATAAGTCAAAGTTGAAATTGAACCTACTCTTTGAATGACATCACCTAACATAGAACAAACAGCCACTTTGAAGGGGATGTCATCTTAGCTACCTCAAGTTTTCCTGGAAGCACTAGCACCAGCATATATCATGATCAATCACTATCTCCAATCAAGGCCCTTAGCTCAATTTTGATTCACAAAATTAACTATTTTAGCTCTTCTTAACCTAACTATCTCTCTCTAATAGTGACCTCCTTCAAAAATACAAGCTCCATGTCCATTACTCTTACAACGGTATAAAGCACTCACTCACACACTTGCTCTATGTATTGAAGCTTTCTAAATCATCTAGCTTTGACTTTTTCTCATTGTTTTCAAGACATATATTGTCACTACTTTTTTGCCACTAACATCTAGCTTTCTTATTTTTATTTCAATTCAATCTCTTGAATATTAAATACATCAAGTCAACTTAACCAAGATTTTGTTGGCTCAAACTTCGTCCAATTGAGTGTTCTTATAATGAATCTTATTTATCAATTGATGTATATTAATTTATCACAACCTATCAACTTTTTTTTATTTTTTAATCAATTGATGTATATTAATTTATCACAACCTATCAAATTTTTTTTATTTTTTAATCAATTGATAGTTTAATAAAAGCAACATGGTATGCAAGTGATTCTATGTTTGAGTTTCTAAAGAGTCTATGGAAAATTTTAGTTGATATATTAATTTTACTTAAACCTTTTGAATTGAAACTTCAAAATGAAGCGAAAAGAAAGGATTAAATAAAATACAATAAACAAAATTAACTAAGAAAATATCTCCAATTCCACCTAGCAACAAGAGATTCATGTATGAGCTTTTGTGCTCAATCCCAAGATATAATAAGACTTCAGACCTCTTTGATTGATGTAATTATATATATTTTTTCCAATCCATTAACATAAAATTTTGAATTAATTTAAAATTGAATACAATTCAAAATAATATAAAAATGGATCTTTGAGTTGAAGTTCTTATCGAGTC
The DNA here is from genome assembly GCA_037832605.1 of Cyclanthera cordifolia. Classification (NCBI taxonomy): domain Eukaryota; kingdom Viridiplantae; phylum Streptophyta; class Magnoliopsida; order Cucurbitales; family Cucurbitaceae; genus Cyclanthera; species Cyclanthera cordifolia. Next base: position 6,735 of record JBBMEG010080925.1, read on the forward strand.
ATTTAATTAAATTTATCTCAGCACAGGTTTTATTTCACTGAATAACTCAAGATTCCACTCTCTTCCTCCCCAAAAAGAAATGTTGCTTGATTATGCATTCAAACTGCAAACAAACTTGAGCAGGCTGCAGGCAGAGGAAAAAGTAACATAATAAATAAAAGGCACGGAAAAACAGAATTAACCAGGGTTAGCCGACCACCCCTGAACAAATTGAAACGCTTCCATCCAAATCCTTCTGAATTTTATCTAACTGGGCTTCCAAAACAAGAAAAAGTCACGAGTCAAATCTATATATAGGAATATAAATACAAACCCTAGCTACATCTAACGGGCCAAACTAGATAATATATTAGAGTAAATAAATAACTCTAACAACCCTCACCTAGCCAAAACACTATGCAAAAGAAAACTATCCAAATCATGGTTTGTCATTATATATTTATATCTATAAAAGCAAAATGTAAACGTAAATGTTCTTCCATCGAACTTTATAATCTTCAAAAGGCCAATTATCATCGACAAAATAAGAACAGGGAACACAAATCACTATACCTCAAACCACGAAAAGTACTAATTTTCCCTTTAGGTCGACCATTAATAAAAAGACAGAACTTCATACACTGAATCCATTTACATAAATTTTAACACACCATCAAAGAAGTTTCAGTCAACATATTCAAAGGCCTTTTCAGAACCAACTTAATTACCCAACCTTTCTTCTTTATTTTATAATCTTCCACAACTTGGATAGTAATGAATAACCAGACCCAAGATTTGTTTTACTGCATTATGTTGCTTGAGCATTTCATATGATCCTTTCCTAACGTAATATGCCAGGTATTTTGTTAATCAACCCCTTTTTTTGTCTTTCACGATTTCACAAATCAATGATCCCAGAATTCATAAGCAGAGCCAATACCGCATTCCTTCAACCGTTTTTCTTTCACTTTTTGACTCAGAGAGTGGGAACAAGAAACCTGATGCCCACTCTTACAACAACTGTATGGTACAACACAACCCTGGGCTCTTGATGGACGTCAATACAACCAATAGTGATGAGACCAGGAGTGGATATACAAAGTATGTAACCATAAAATTTACATCCAAATGCATTGTAAGTAAATATAATTTACAAAAGGAGGCCTAGCAACATTGCTGGGAGTAAAACAAAACCTTTCAACGGCATTAGTATTAGAAACTCCAACGTTCCAAATGCTGTTTAGCTTCGGCCATGTCTTTTTGTGCCTTCTTTCTTCGATAAAATATTGGACAGTCTCGACTGTAAACCAAAATATATATAGCATTTGTTATAGATACTATGAATAAGGACATAAAACAACCTTTGAATTCAGAATAGAGAATCTGCACGTATGGTAATAATACTTTGAACAAGTTTATCATAAGAATCACATCAAGATGATAAAACAACAATACCTCGTACAGAGGACATCTTGGTGAAGGGACCCTTGGCATTCTTGGCACTGCGTCCAAAGCCTCCCAAAAACCATCTCCAAATCAGACACTGCCCACCATTGCCGATCGTAAATCTTATAAACGTCAGAATTCAATTACCTATACATTAGTACACATTCTAACAAGAGGATTACCATTTGCTACTGCTTTGCAGTAAAGTTCTGCTTCTCTTCCTTTGCAGTGTTCGCAGAGAGCTTTGTCCGCCTTGCTGGAATATAACGTAGTATGAAATTTTATTGAATATATATTGCTATGCTCACTTTAAAATGAGTCTTTTCATATAATATTTAAAAGACGTGAACTTTGTTCCTCGGTAACATGACGCAACAAAATAGTGCTAGTCGTAAACAATTTTTACTTTTCCGAAACTGTAACTCAAAATGGAAACAGAAATCAGTTTCTCTCATTCATTTTAGCAACGTGTTAGACCCCCAATTAGAAATATCTACAAGCACAGGGCCACTAGGGGAATTTCACTATGTCGTGCTAAAAGATATTTATTTCTTAGTAGATATGGTTATTTTATTTTTCTTTTATGCTTTTCAGTAAGATTTTTGTGTAATACCGAGCTAGGTATTTGGAGAGTTTCCTTTTTCTCGAACAGCGGCTATACATTGTTTTGTGGTTGATATCCTAAATATAATCATCTAAGTATTCTGTCCGGACAGTGTTCTAACAAATTTAGCATAAGCACATCATCCTGAGAAAGACTAGAAGTTCCGCACTGAAGGATCAAGAAACACTAATGGAAGTGTCTCAGGAGAGTTCGATAGACCTGAGAAGGAAGCTGCTGAAAATAGATAAGACCTTGGCAGAGATGAACTGAAACATCGAACGAGTATTCACGAGTATGGAGAACCAACGACAATATATCACTAAGAATGAAAAGGCTCTAGCAAACTTAGCAGCAAGCAACACGAGAAAAAGGAATGGGTTGACGACCAAAAGAAAAATTCCCAACACAATCGAGAACTGCGAATGAGATGCGAAAAACAAAGTGTAAGAATAATGGTGCAGCACAAGTTTAAGAAAAATGGAGATGTCGGTGTTTGAAGAAAATGACCATTCGAATGATTGGTTGTTATGGGCGGAACGTTATTTTGACATACATTAGATTTTCAAGGTAGAAAAATTAATGGTAACAACGATAAGTTTAAGCGGGGAGGCCCTGGTCATGATGGGCACAGCCGCACAAGGTTGGTCACCATTCACCTAATGGAAAGACTAGAAAGACCGACTGCCAGATACGTCCAGACCAACTCAAGAAAGAACCTTGTGCGTGCGATTCCTCGTCGTCCGGCAAGAAGGCTCCATCGCCAAGTTCAGGGCGCTATTCGAGTTATTAACAAATCCTTTACCGAATTTGCAGGACTTACTAGAAAGTATATTCTTGAATGGACTAGATAGGGAAGTCAGCAGAAGCAAGGTCTTAAAAGGCAAAGGCAACCTTGAGGCTTTTCCTTTGGAAGAGGCGAAGTGCAAGTCTCGAGGCACCATGAGGCCTAAGCCTCAATTTTAATTAAAAACACTATAAGAATTCTAAATTTATGTAAACAAGTATGGTAAAACATATTACTTAAGTAAAAATATATAAAACATTACACAAACACTAATAGGATTAAGTTTTTTGGAATAAGAAACAATTTGATTGATGAATAAACATAAGTGAATTCTCTAAACACCTAAAGAGAATTCATCAACAAACTCCAAAAGGAGATGGAGAAGAAAAAAAAGCCAACAAATGATCAAAAGTAAGCCGATGGTTTTGAAACTATTATGTGCATAAGAAAAAAAATATGTAATCTAAATGGATAACTAATGCAATGTTTGAAAATGAGATCATGAACAAAGTCTAAGTGGTAAGAATAGTAATTATTCATACTATTATGATTCAAATTCTTATATTTAAAACAATTGAAAAAATTAATACTATTCTTTTAGTTATTCTATGAGGCGTAAGCCTCTCCTATGTGTGTTATCATAGAGGCATAAGCCTCTCCTATGTGAGGCGTAAGCCTCTTCTGATCTAACAAAGGCGTATGCCTCAATAGCCTTTTGAAACACGGGGCAGAAGTGATGAGCTTCGAGCCAGTAAGGTCGATCGCCACTATAAGGGCGACCTAAAGGGGTGGAAGATCGCATGCAAACCCAATGTCGAGGGGGAGGCTCGAATCACACATAGAAGAACACTGTAATTGGCCCAAGTAAACCATTTTGAGGAAATTCGCAGATCAACCTAGTTCGTAAGGGGCCCATAACCACAACAGTGGCATTCTCATTATGAGTCACTCTCCATTTAAAGGGAATGAAAGTGGTAGAAAGTGTGGGCATCCATCTCAAAACCAATTGGCAATGAGAGGAGTAGCCCACTCTATCTTATATATATGTTGAA
>JBBMEG010080926.1:0-10599 GCA_037832605.1 Cyclanthera cordifolia
TAAGTGATGATAAATGTTTGGAAAAATACTTTTGTTCCTACGTCTAGAGTTTAATTTGATCAGGGAAGAGATTGGTAATGTATTAGTTTTATGATTCGATAGTAATCTAGTTCAACATCACGTCACAAGTTCAATATCAAAATTCGATATTTAGCTCTGTATATTACAAAATTGAATATTTTTAACTTGACGTTTCAATAATACTTATATTTAGATACAATTTTTATTTTTATTTATACCTAGTTTATTTTTAAATTAAATTCAGATCAAATACTTATATTTAGATACAATTTTTATTTTTATTTATACCTAGTTTATTTTTAAATTAAATTCAGATCAAAATTTGCTAGGACCAAAGTAAATATTATTGAAATGTGAAGAATAAAAAGTGTTGAACTTTTAAAACATAAGGAAAAAAATTGAAACTAAACATCAAACTCAAGTAAAAATTTTTGGAGAAAAAGACGTGATTATCGACGGGGAATGTGCGAGATTGGGTTCCCCACAAGAAATTATTCTCAATTTATTTATTTTTTTCTTTTTAATATTTCTAGATTTTTACAAGTTTTTTCAATCTTAAATAAATTCATAATAATTTAGGTGTTTTTTTCAATATTTAAGATGAATGTTTATTAGTTATAGTTAATTACGTAAGAAAAGGAGAAATGGATGTAGGTAGCAACTTTTGAATTCTCTATTTTAATTATACCACAACATTTATAAAAATTTAATTTATAACAAAATTTGGTTTCATTTTTTTTAAACTCCTAATCTACCCAAACCTTATGTAGTCAAGGAAATTGCATCTTCATGGGCCACCATTGTACACTAAAGCACACTATCCTCACAAATCTACGACAAAATCACCGCCAAAATCTCCTTCTAACTCCACCAGTATTGGAATTCCACTTTCCTTAACCAACGTTGCCCTCGCCTCTCCCATAGGCACCAACACGCTCAACTTCATTTTTTTCGGCGAAAAAACTTTGAAACTCATATCTTTATTTCTAAATCTACGAAGTTAGAGATCTTCGTTTGCAAATTTGAGACTGGATCGTTTCTCACAAAGAGAATGAATTTCAAACGAGGTAAGACACTCGTCATTTTCCGTCGTCGATCGCCACGCGCCGCCACCAGTACCACCATGCTCCATGTACTGATTCTGATTGAAGTCTATCACCGAAGTGATTGAAGGTTACAGACTTCAATCAGTTTCATTGATTGACTTTGATCGTTGAACTGCTAGACTTGAATCAGTTTCACTGATAGATTTGATTCAGTTTCACTGATAGACTTCACTAATGGACTTCAATCAGTGGACCGATAGACTTCAATCATTGAACTACTAACTAATGAACTTCAATAAATTTATTATAATAGTTAAATATGAGAGTATTTTAACGTTGAAGATGAACGATAGAATTGAAATCTTGAATGAGAGAATTGAAACGAATTGAACAAAAATTTGGGAGAACATGAAATCGTGTACCTAAAATGATAGACTAATTTTATAGTGAGTAATAGACTACAGATAAAGTGGGTGATAGATTACAGAAAAATTGATAGAAACCTGATGGACATGGACTTCAAACTTTTTTTGTGCAAGCCTCGCCTGGGCTTTTTAATCTTTTTCATTAAGCTATTTTTTCTGCTATAGGTACAAATAATTTTAAAATATGCTATACATGAAATTTTTATTGTTTTTTATTCTACATGCAAAATCCGCTAAGAAAAATATCTATATAAATAAAATTTTCTAAAACTTTATGTATATAAATGCATTAAATAAAATAATACAATATATAAACACGACTAGAAACAAGGACATCGAGAATATATAAGTTCAATAGACTTGAATAAAACATTTGAAATGATAAATATATTTTGGCTAGAAGAGCAAAGTTTAACATTGATATGATTAAAAAAAAAACTAATTATTAAAGAACTTGATGTTAATGTATTCAGATGCATGTATATCATTTGGCATAAAAAGTCATATCATGTCAATGTGAATTAGATTAATCAATCAGAATACATATGAACATCTAGTGGAGAATTAGAAGATTCCTTCAATCTATTAAATTGCGAGGAGATGTTTGTTCTTATGAAAAATGAATGATCATACAATTACCAGTTAAATTATTATTGAATGATTCACATATTTCAAGAAGAAATTCATGACGATATGTCTTAGATGACACATCTAGAAGATGATTTTTATTATCAAGTTTAAATCTTGGATTTGCAAGATTGATTGCTTAAATAATTAAGTTAAAGAGCACAATCTTCTAATTATGAAATTAAAATAATCGTCTTGTAATATTGGTAAGTTTTCTTCTCAAAATGCAAGTAGTTGTTATATATAGTTTGACATAAGTGTTGAACATCATGTAGTTTATGTTCATACACAAATTGATTAAATACAATCATTTAAGAGAGCGGAGATTCCAATAACTCTAAGGGTCACGTGATTGTGCACAGAGTGTTGCTTATATTTATTAGATACGCAACATATCTAAAATACTCTCCAATACATTAATTTAAGGCTAGAAGCCAAAAATATATTTCATCTCTAAATTTTAATGTGCAGTAATTATTTATATCTTCTACGAATCAGTGTGAACCAGAAGTTTAAAGAGCAATTAATTTCAAATCAACTGTCAGATGCATTTTGAGAATTGAGAAAATGGTTAAAATGCAAATGCATCATCAAGAATTGATAATACAACCAGTTGTCAAAACTAATAAATTATCATATGCTCGAAGCATGGTAGAAAAATAAATTCCAAAAATAAAATTCTTCGAGAATATGGATTTCCACAAGAAACCAAAAAAAATTCTAGTCAAAAGAAATATTGAAAGGTATATGCGAACGATAAATAAATCTCGATAAGTCATATCATGATATGAAAATGAAACTAAATTAGTGAGTTATTGACAACGTGTTGAGTTATATTATTGTTTTTGATATTATTAATGAAAATGAGGATTCTCAATATAGATTCGTTGATGAATGTCGATACATAGATGGTTTACTAAAGTAAAATGAAGCAATAAAAGTAGAATTACGCTCAGTTTCAAAATGTGAAGTTTTTAGGCCTGTAGTTCATACACCTGAAATTGTAAAACAAGTTTATTACAAATGAAAATAGGTTATAAGATATAAAACGAGACATAGTACTCAATGATTCTCGCAAAATTATAGATTATGATGAGGAATACTTTCCTGTAGTGGATGTAATTGCTAACATTAATAGGTCGAGTTATCCTGACATGTATAAAAAGATGATGCACATCTTATAGAAATAATTCTAAAGAAATTAGAGTCAGAATTTTTTGTTATTTGAATATATGTTGATAATAAAATATAATAGAAACTCTCGAGGAGCTTCCAAGCCAATAGAATATTTTGAAAAAAAGAATCTGAGATGAAAAATTTCGAAAATTAAGTATTGAATTGACTTGCAATTTGAATATTTACCATATGAAATATGTTATCATTAATCATATTATATATAAATATTTTATAGAGATTTTACATTACGAAAGCACACTCATTGAACATTTCAATGATAGTTCATTAAATTGATTTACTCGATTTAAAGAAATATATCTTTTGCTTCAAGAAAATAATGAAATTTCTATTTTAGTCTAGAAGTACCATATCTTAATGCGATAAAAGCACTTATATGCACATTAATTCACTAATTTATATAAAACTAGATCTTATACAGATTATTTATTCACAAGTGGAGGAACTATATATCATGAAGGGATATAAATCAACCATTACCACAACCCTTCAAATCATGTCGGAGCTCTTGCAATACATAAGTGAAATGTGGCTTGGCTCGTATCGAAGATAAATTCAAATAATAATTTGACAATGTTATTTAGAAAGGCATTACTTACTGCAACATTCTATTAGTTGGTGCATAATTGGAATATGATGACCTGAAGATCTTAAGTAATGTTTTCATAAGAGGAGTAAGAATAACTGCATTCTTTTTCCCTTGACTATGGTTTTTTCCCTATTGCGTTTTCCTAGCAAGGTTTTTAATGAGACAGTTGTTACTGTATTTAATAATGTACTTTTTTTCCTTTCACTCTTTTTTTTTCCATTAAGTTTTTAGTGAGACATTTTTTTCTTTACAGTGAATATCTAAGGAGGAGTATTATGAATATAGATATCCACTAAGTCTACTCCACCACAAATTTAGCAAAGAGACTCTCCAACCTTAGTTACTTGGAAAATTATAGCCTTACTGGCTACTTTACTAAAAAAATATTTCTTGTAATATTATAAATAAAAGTGTTGGAAGCTTGTAAACAAACACCATTCAATAAGAAAACTCTCACTTTCTCTCTACATTCCTGTTATAGGCTAAAATATCCCGAAATACTCGAACAAGGCTATGACCCCCAGAAGGTTGATCAAAGGAGGACGAAAGTCGCCGAGCGTCAGCCAATGGAGGTCGAAATCTCCAGGGGGGTCAGGCAAGTCTATGTCGGCCCCCGGGAGTCGAGCAAGCTAGTTTCGACCCCCAAAGGTCGACCAAGTGGAGGCCACGACCCTAGGCGGTCGCCCAAGCTAGTTTCGACCCCCTCGGGGTCGGCCAATGGAGGCCACAACCCCTAGGGGGTTGGCCAAACCCATACCCGAGGGTCGGCCAAGACAATTCTGATCCCCTGGGGGTCGACCACAAGAGGTAGAGACCCCCCGAGCATGGGCTTGGTCGACCCTATAAAGTAGGTCTAGATCCCCTCGAGGATAAGTCTTGGAGGTTAAGACTTTCCCCGAGGAGTCGACCAATTCCAAAGTAACGACTAGATCAGCTGATAACGGCCAAGAGTTATGTCGAGAGGGCCAGGACCCCCTCAAGAGGCGATCCGTGGAGGTGAGGACCCGTAAAGTTCAGCCGAGACAAAAGCCGACCTCTAAGGAGATCGGTTGAGTAGGCCAACCTGAATGGGTTTTTCTGGAGGTTAGGACTCTCCTGTGGAAGATTCGACCAAGTCCAAGTAACTTGTGGGGACGCTGCACCTTGTAACGTCCTAGGTTACATCGAGAAGGTCGAACCCTTAAGGGGCTAGCCGTGGAGGTCTGACCTGCAAAGGTTGACCGAATCCAGGTAACTCCCAAGTCAATACTGTTACACCCCAAAGGGTAACTGTTAGGAGTTACACCGATATTCATTCCCGCATTAATGACGGACATGTCTAACAGCCGACCATTAAGCCATCATTAAGTGACTCGCTGAGGTTACAAGACAGACTGCTATAAAAAGTGAGAGGATTCTCCATTTCATGGGAAGCTAATCTAAGCTAAACTACATTAAGTATTCTTGTAAGCTGTTCTAAGTTCTAAAACCTACCTCTAAATTACTCTTCCAGACTTTTACTTACTTAGGCATCAGAGACCATGTGGCTCACACCACACCAGTGTGTTCTAAAATTGTTTTTTTTGTAGGCTTCTTGTCCTCGGTAAACAAATTGTACTGTGGATATACGTTGACCATTTTTCGGTATCAACAGTTGGCGTCATATGTGAGGATGAAAGAGTGTTCTACCCAAAAAGCTTCATCCTTACACATTTTCTGCAAAAATGTTGAACATTGAGAACGACCACCACCATAGTGTCGAGAGAGAGTCGGATGCTGAGAACGATCCAAGGAGAATTGCCTCAAGAGGACATGACAATGTTCATGTCGAGAACTACCTTGATCCTGAGGTTGGAATAACCAGGCAAGAACCGGAGTGTGCTAATCCAAAATTCACAGTTGTGGAGGAACAAATGCAAAGGATGGCAGAGAATTTGAGTCGACTGATGGAGCAACTCCAACAACCTCCTAGAGCCAAGCAGCTGTCGCTGGTAACCAGCGAGCACCGCAGAAGGCGGCGGCCTATCAAGAAAAAGGCTGCGGCGAAGAAGTCAGTGCCTTTGGTTCGGCAGAGAAGGTCTATTGTGCATTACCTTGTCCTTTGGAAGCATAAAAGTGATCTCCGAAGGGATAAAACCCTAAGCTTGTCCAAGTCCACTAGAGTCAAAGTGGAAGCAACCAGTTGAGATCCAAGCCCTACCATCAAAGCCTTACGTCTAGTCCTCTTGTGAGAAGAGGAAACTAAGGTATGATGCAGTTCACCCTTATTGGAATAAGGATATATGAGCAAAAAGCAAGAAGATACCTACAAAAGAGCAAAAGTACGAAATATTGCTTCAAACGGGTAAGTCTCTACAAAGAGAGCCTAAGTAGCCAAAAAGCTCGGACAAGTGCCTAAGTGGGCAAGTCTCTGCAAAGAGAGCCTAAGTAGCCTAAAATTTCGGACGGGTGCTTAAGCAGGCAAGTCTCAGCCTAAAGGGTAGCGAGTCTCTAAAAATGGAGCTTACTTAGCTGAAGAGTGCCTAAAAGATAATGAGTCTTTGAAAATGGATCCTACTTGGCTGAAAAGAGCCTAAAAGGTAGTGAGTCTCCGAAAAATGAGCCTAATGGCTGAAAAATGCCAAAAGAATAGTGAGTCTATGCAAAGGGAGCCTACTTGGTCGAAGAGTGCCTAAAAGGTAGTGAGTCTCTGAAAAGGGAGCCTACTTGGCCGAAAAGAGCTTAAACGGTAGCGAGTCTATACAAAGGGAGCCTACTTAGTCAAAATTTTGAAAAGAATGCCTAAAAGGGTGACACTCTAAGAAAGAGAACTTTCATGCCATGAAAACTACTATTCAAATTCCAGCAACAAAGTAAGTTCGAAAATGAAGAGAGGGGGTAATGTTATAGGCTAAAATATTCCAAAATACTCGGACAAGGTTATGAACTCCCGAAGGTCTGGCAAAGAAGGCTGGAAGTCCCTGAGGGTCAGCCAATAGAGGACGTAACCCCTAGGGGGTCGACCAAGTCCATGCCGACCCCCTAGAGGTCGGCTAAATGGAGGCCACGACCCCCAAGGGGTTGGTCAAGCTAGTCCCAACCCTCTAAGGGTCGGCCAAGTGAAGGCCATGACCCTAAGGGGTCAACCAAGTTATAGGGGTCAGCCAAGCTAGTTCCAAGCCCCGTGGGGTCGGGCAAATGAAGGCCACGACCTCTAAAGGGTCGGCAAAGTTCATGCCACCCCCCCCAAGGGTCAGCCAAATGGAGGCCACGACCCCCCGAGGGTCGGCCAAGCTAGGTCTGACCCCCCGGTGGTCGGCCAAGCCCATGTCGACCCCTCGGGGAAGGGCGTTCCGCTATCTAGGAACATAATGGATTAAATGAGGCAAAACCTTAAGAGTTTGTCTTCGTTGAATAAAGAGAGGCTCAAGGGGTCTATTAGAGAAGTTATAACTAAAAAGAAGTTGAATTAGCATTTCATGTGGTTGCAAGAAGTCCTTTATAGGAGATCGGAGAAATTTGAGAGCAAATTAAGGCCTTATTGAATGAGGATATTTATTGGAAGCAAAGGTCTAGAGAAGATTGACTTAAGTAGGGGATCAAAATACGAAGTGGTTTCCACTCAAAAGCGTCGATGAGGAGAAAAAAGAACATAATTGATAATTTTAAGGATAAAGGAGATGTGGAAACTAGTAAAGTTGCCAATGATTATTTTTTTAAGGCCCTTTACGGCTCAACCTGACATGAGAGTCAAGTAAACGAGGTTCTATAAGGTGTTGATATGGTGATTTCTAAGTCGGATAACTTGGACCTTAATCAAAATTTCTCTAAAATGGAAGTGAAGTGCGTGCTCAAAACTATGAATCCTTTCAAAGCTCTAGGTCCGGATGGGTCTAATGTGACATTCTTTTAAAAATACTAGGATATTATTGGTAATGACGTGTCAAAAGTGTGTTTGGATGTCCTTAATGAGACTGTGGATCTGAACCCTTTAAATAAAACACTTAAGTCTTATTTCTAAGGTGTAAAGGCCCAGCAAAATGGAGGAGTTTAGACCAATCAGTTTTTGCAATACAATTCATCTATCGCCAAAATGCTTACAAATAGAATGAAAGAGTTCTTCATAGAGTGACCTCTTCTAATCAAGTTGCATTTACCCCAGGGAGATTAATTACTGACAGTGTGATGATTGGATTCGAGTGCATTCATTCCATTAATCCAAGGCACAAGGGTAAGGAAGGTTTTGTGGCTCTTAAGTTGGATAAGAGTAAAACGTATGATAGAGTAAGCTGGTCATTCTTGCTTAAAATGATGGAGAAGTTGGGTTTTAGTGCTAAATGGATTGAAAATATCCAAAATTGTATTTCGTCTGTTCATTTTGCAATGATTATCAACGGAGTTCCTTCGGGCATGTTGTTCCTCAAAGAAGGATCAGGCAAGGAGACATGTTATCTCCGTACCTGTTTCTCATATGTGCAGAAGGTCTTACGACCTTACTTAACAGGGGAGAAAATCTTAAAGATTTTAAAGGATTAAAAATTAATAATTTTTGCCTTTCTATTCTCAATTATTTTTTGCTGATAATTATCTATTATTTTTCAGGGCAATGAGATCGAACTGTAATCAAATTAAGAGAATCATTCATGTGTATGAGAAGGCTTTAGAAAAAACAATCAATTTTGATAAATCCTCGATGATCTTGAGCAAAAATATGCATATTTTGATAAAGACTGAGTTGAGCAGGTTGCTTGGGGTGAGGTTAGACTCTAATCTTGGTGCATATCTTGAGCAAGTCTGACTCGTTTAGGGGTCCGCCAATGAAGGCCTTGACCCCCAAGGGTCGGCCCTTACAACCTCACTCCTCTCGAGTTCGTCGAAAGAAGACGAACACCTCTTAGGGGGAAAGTCGTGGAGGTCAGAACTCTCCTAGAGTCGACCGAGTCCAAGTAACAATTGGATCCACTGATAACGACCATGAGTAACGCCGAGTAGGCCAGCCCGAGTGAGTTGGTCGTGGAGGTCAGGACTATCCGGTGGACAATTCGGCCGAGTCCAAGTAACGTTTAAGGACGTTGTACACCGTGGCGTGCTAGAGTTAAAACGAGTAGGCTAGCCCGAGTGGGTTGGTTGTGGAGGTCAGGACTCTCCGAAGAGTCGACCGAGTCCAAGTAACATACAGAGACGCTGCACCCTGTGGGTGTCCCACCATTACAACGAGTAGGTCAACCCAAATGGGTTGGTTATGGAGGTCAAGACTCCCCTTAGAGTCGACCAAGTCCAAGTAACTCATGAAGACGCTGCACCCAGTGGCGTCCCCAGTTACAACGAGTAGGCCAATCAGAGTGGGTTGGTCGTGGAGGTTAGGACTCTCTTGTGGACGAGCCGATCGAGTCGAAGAAACGTTTAGGGACGCTGCACCTCGCAGCGTCCTAGAGTTACAACGAGTATGCCAACCCGAGTGGGTTGGTTGTGGAGGCTAGGACTCTCCCCCAGGAATCAACCGAGTTCAAGTAACGCAGGGAGACGCTGCACCCCGTGGCGTCCCTGGTTACAACGAGTAGGTCAACCCGAGTGTGTTGGTCGTGGAGGTGAGGACTCGTAAGGGTTGACCGAGTCCAAAACTGACTTCTGAGGATGATGGTCGAGTAGGCCGACCCGAGTGGGTTGGTCGTAGAGGTTAGGACTTTCCTATGGATAAGTCGACCAAGTCCAAGTAGCGCTAAGAGACGCTGCACACTTGTAGCATCCTAGCGTTACAACAAGAAGGCTACACCCCTAAGGGGTCGGCTGTGGAGGTAAGGACTTGCCAAGGTTGACCTAGTCCAAGTAACTCCAGAGTCAAGACCGTTACACCTCCAAAGGGTAACGGTCAGAAGTTACGCCGATATTCATATCCAGCTTAATGACGGACGTTTTTAACGGCTGGCCATTAAGTCGCCCATAAGTGAGCTGCAGCGGATACGAAACCGACTCTATTTGAAGTCAATTCATTCTCCATTCCATGGGACGACGAATCTTAAGCTAAATTACGCTAAGTATTCTTATGTCATTTTGGGTTCTAAATTATTCTCCTAAAATCTCCTATTGACTCAGGCATCGGAGGTCATTTCGCTCACACCACACCGGTGTATCTGCAGGCTTTTTCGTCCTAAGTTAAACAATTCTTACTGTGGATATTCGTTGACCATTTTTCGACATCAACAAAAGGTACTAAATTATTCAAAATAAATTGTAATAAATACATTATTATACATACATATATTATTTCATGTTTTCAATACAATAATTAACAAAACTCAAACAAAATTCTTGATTTCAACATAAATTTTCTTTGGTTTGGACTATGCTATAATTATCCATTTCCATATATATATATATATATATATAGATATATATATGTGTGTATATATATATATAGGTATATATATATGTATATGTATGTATATATGTATATGTATGTATATATGTATATGTATGTATGTATGTTAACTAAAAATGTTTATTTATGTACATATAAATATAACACAATTTTATATGAACTTTAAAAAATAAAAATAAAAGATTTTATTTACTAACCATCTCTTCACAAAATGTATATAAAAAAGAGGTTTGTTTTAATGTTTATTTATTTATTTATTTACATATATATATATATATTTATTTATTTATTTATATTTATCAAAAGAGTTAGTGTTACAGTAATTTCATTATTTGATAATTCAATTCAACATTAGCGTCA
>JBBMEG010080928.1:0-10595 GCA_037832605.1 Cyclanthera cordifolia
AGATTGTAATTGTGTATAAATACACCCTAGCTCAATGAGAAAAAGTACGACATATTTTTCTCCTAAACTCTTTTACACGATCCAAAATATATGATCTTATAACCTCAACAAAATATTACAAAAAGTAAAAGGGAAAATACTAGTTCAGGAAAAAGAACTCAGGAGTCGTGGCAATTGTTTTCTAAAAAAAGAATATCCATGCCAATCTTAAGAATGCATATTTTGGCCTACAACTTTTCTTGTTAATTGTGCACCAACTTTCATGGAGAAAAGAAGGAAAGAACAAAACAAAAGCCATACAAATAAAGCAACCCAAACAAATTTAGACCGCCTGGAGGAAGTGGCTCCAATCAAGTAAAATTATTCTTAGAGGTAATTAAAAAAAAAAAACTAGAACTGAGGCCACAAGAAACATAGAATTTATGGAAGGCCCAAATATCACCCGAAGTTCTCTCCACCCTCTAAAGATTTTATTGTTTCTCTCGCCTGGAGATCTCACGAAATAGAGCACATCATAATCTATAACAAGAACTCTCCCTTCTTACAAAAAGAAACAAAAAACTCTCTAATCATTTGGTTGCAAGTCTCCAGTCTTGCAAACTGTAACTAATTAAATCAACCAGACTGAATTTCAAAAAAGTAGCAATATAATAAAACCATCAATGACTACTACAATAAATCATGATAAAAGCACTAAACAGAAGAGTTTTGAAGAAACCTCCGCAAGGTTAAATGCACTATCTTCAGGAGACAGACTTGAAGTTTTTTCTTGAGTTGCCAATCTTACATTAGGAGTCCTAGGAGAAAGGAAATCATGTTGACCACGCATAACAACAGTACCACTAAGAGATGTGTCCTCAAAATATGCTTGTGCATTTCCAGACTGCGTCACATTAATTATTTCATAAATAAATATGCATAGGAAAGCTCAAAACGATCAAGGGCATCATTATATTTAAGATAATACTACCAGAATGTTTTCATCATGCAATTGAGTAGATGTTTGAGATCCCCTGGGAGACCGAATCACAACGGTTCCTGAACCACTTACAGATAACTCTTCCTGGGATTTGAGCATAGAAAATAAAAAATAATCAAAAGTAGAAAAAGAAGAGGTGAGAATTAACATTATCTGCAACCAATTTTTTGAACTATCGTTAATAGATAAATGAGCAGATATAATATCCAGTCATGTTGTTGAGGTTATAATTTGTTTTTAGTAGTCTCCGATGTACCATACCAAACTTGGTTGAAATAGCAAAGATAATTTAAAACTTCTAGAACAAGAAAAGGTCCTCGAAGCCTATCCTATTGCAGCCAGATTTACTTTGCAAATGTACAATTGCATAGATAATTAGATTAAACATCCAGGTTTTGCTTAATTATACTTACTATAAATGAGATATCATTTGAATCAAATCCTTATGACGCACTAATTTTATTCAGCAAACTTCTGGGACAAGGAAAGTCTTTGAAGTCACGAATATTCTTCTTGACAAGCCAACTTCTAATAATCTAGCTGATTGACGAACTACCAAATAAGATTGAAAGATCACTTGTAACAGAGAAATGAAATGAGAGAAGAAGTTACCTCTTCACTTACATTCCCCAAATTGTATGAATCTCTAGCGTTGTCTGCTATGTCAAGTGGAGCATTTCCAGATGCAGCTAGCCGGTTACCACTCTCTGCAACTCTACTAGGTGCAGCCTGCCCGTAAGGAATTTCTGGTCTTCTTTCCCTAATTTGAGGTGGTTTTACTACACTTCGAACAGTACCTGTACTCTGTGGTCCCCCAATGCTAAAGTCCCATCCCGCATTCTTTGGACTTTTACTCTGGTTGCTGCAATTATAAATAGTTAGAATTCAACAAGCTCACGAGTATGCATTAACAATGTTCAGTGTTTTTTCTATAACAGAAGACAGAGTATTTGGTTCTACACACCTGAAACGCACAGTTTCTTCTCTTACATTTCTCAATACTTTCACTGTGTCTGATGTTTCATTTATAGCTCTAGGACCATTAGTTGGTGTTTCTACATCTTCCTTTATTTGGTACTTCGGACGTTCTCTATCAATATCAACAAGTAAGATCAATGATACATTACCTCATACAAAGACAACTTTATATATCATTTGGGTTCAGACGTACTAACACATAATTCATAAGAATATGGAGTAAAGAACACCAAATTCAATATCCATGCCTAGGACACTTAATATTAAGACGTAAGAGATAGTGATTTTTTTGTTTTTTTTAGGAAACAAAACCTTTGATGAATTAATAGGGGTATTTGTTTTGCATTATAAACGAGCTATTAAAATGAGTTTTTACTAACTCCTCTTCAAACATTCGCATCCAAATGAGCTATTGACTATAAAGCACACAGACACGATGACCCGATACAGACACGACAGGACATGGCGATGGGCCAATTTAAAAAAAAATTAGGACACGGATACGTTGAAGATACGTTAATTTTTTTAGTAAATATGTAAATTTAGCATAAACTACTAAATGTACCCTACTAAAAATCATATAATATCAAGTTAACTACAATGAATGACAGTTTGGCATGTCGCATGGAGGTAGCGAAAAACGAGTATTTTAGAAGATAAGGTAGATTTTTTTTCATGAAAAAGAGGGAAAGGTGTTTGATTTTTTGTGATAAATAAGAGGGATAATTTTTTTCGTTTTTTCTTTTACCTCATCCTTTACCTTTTTATTATTTAGTTGACTATTGTAATCATTATTTTTTTTTGAAAAGATCACAAAACTTCTCATTAAAATAAGAAGTACAAAGAGATAACAAACCCCGAAGGGAATAAGGAAGTTTACAAGAGAGACTACCAAAGCAAAACCATAAGGGCTACAAAGAGCCATAGAAGAAAACTTAAGACACCTAAACTAGGATACATCATAGATAGGAATTCAGGTTATTAGCTAAGTCTTGCACAGAAACAGATCTGAACACACTGAACATTGAACTCCAATGATAGGCATTAAGCAGTGCACGCTCGAATTTGACTTCCCAAGTAGTTGAGCAGTTACCGAAAATCCGTTGATTGCGCTCCCACCATAACTCGTATAAAATTGATTTTGAAACATTGGCCCACAATATTCTGGCCTTTTTTTACATTCTCGGCCCTTTTATGAGATTGATGACATTCTCCTTGCATCCAGAAGAAAAGACCCAACAGACTTTAAATAACATAAAAAACTTTGACCAGCAAAGTCTTGAGAAGGAGCAAAGGAAGAGCAGATGAGTTGAAGTTTCAGTGTCAAGGCAGCAAAGAGGACAAATCGAAGGGGAAAGCGCATAGTTAGGTAGCTTGAATTGAATCCTGTCCGTTGTATTTATACAACCATTGATGAGTATCCAAGTGAGAATAGACACCTTTTTGGGGCTTTTGATTTTCCAAATATGTTTGAATAATATCAAATCCATTGTTGCAAATTTTTCCAGAGATCTCGAAAGGGATTTAACAGAAAATTTTCCATTAGATTCAAGAGGCCAGACAAGTTTATCATTCTGTGAAGACACTGAAATCCGAGAAATTAAAGACAAAAAACTGCTGAAGTCCCTTTCTTCATCTTCTGTCATCGACCGTCTAAAGTTGATACACCACGATAAAGAGATTTAGTCCCAATAGGATGCAACTGAGCCTTCCTTTAATGTCGAAATGTTGAAAATCCGTGGAAATAATTGCTTGAGAGTAAAACTGGCAGCCCAAATATCAGACCAGAAATCAATTCTTAGTCCATTGCCCAGCTGAAGCCTTGAAAGATGATTGTTCTTTTTCCACTATAAGGATATATGGTGCCAAGGGCTTTTAAGACTCGAATGGTTCTTGGGGTGGGTGTGCCATTGGAAATGGGAGAGACCATGAATACTAGCAATAATCTGTCTCCAAAACGCCTCTGGTTCATGAACAAATCTCCAGCCGCATTTTGTCAGAAGAGCTTCATTTTTATTTTTAATTGACCCGATACCCAGACCACCAGCTGCTTGTTAATGACCAGATGGCTCCATCTTACCAAGTGATTGATGGAGCTACCATCTTTGCTTCCCCAAAAGAATTTTCGGATCAATCTTTCTATCTTAAGCGCAACCACTGATGGTATTTTAAAAACTGAGAGATAATAAATAGGGACATTAGCCAAAACTGAATTGCATAGGGTCAATCTTCCTCCTCGAGAAAGAGTATATTTTGCCCACCTATCGAGTTTCTTGTCAATTCTATAGAGGACCGGCTGCCAAAATGATGCTGAGCTTGGATTTCCCCCCAAAGGTAGGCCCAGATATAAGAATGGTAGATTTTCGACTTTGCAGTTAAGCTTTAATGCTAAGGCTGCTGTTTCAGATTCACAGATGTTGAGATCGCAAAGGGATGATTTTTCCAAATTAATTTTCAAACCCGAACACCATTCGAATAATTGAATTAGTTGTAGTAGAGAGGTTACCATTTCATACTCATATTTGAAGAATAGTAAGGTGTCATCAGCGAATTGGAGTAAGGGAAGATGTATATTGTCATTACCAACCATGAAACCATCCAAGATCCCACGTGAATGTGCCTGTGCTACCATGGCGCTGAAAACCTCACTGACTAGTAAAAAGAGAAAAGGTGAGAGAGGATCACCTTGTCTAATTCCTCGGGTTGCTGAAATCCTGCCTTTTAGTTGACCATTGATTATCACTAAGAAGTTAGAGCCAGAGATACAGCCCTTGATCCAATTAATCCATTTCAAATGGAATCCCCTTCTAGTCATTACTTCAATAAGAAAATCCCAATCTACACAGTCAAACGCCTGTTCCAAATCAAGCTTTAGGATCCATCCAGCTTTCTTTTTCTTCCTATAATCTTCCACTGCTTCATAGCAGTTAGAATGGGGTCTAAAATTTGACAGTTGTGGATGAAAGCACTCTGGAATTTTGATACTAAAGATGGCATTACAAACTTAAAGCGTTCAGCCAGCACCTTGGCTAAAATCTTGTAAATAGAGGTTGTAAGACTGATTGGTCGAAAGTCTTTAACAGACGTAACTTCCTCTTTTTTCCGAATGAAACAAATGAAGTTCTCCTTGATTCATTAGTTGAGATGGCCGTTTTCAAAAAATTCTGCAAACAACTTTATGAAATCATTCTTGAAATGAGTCCAATAATCAATATAAAACTCCATGGTGAAACCATCGGGGCCCGGCGCCTTGTTTTTCCCAAGAGATTTTATGGCTGCAAAGATTTATTCTGCCGAGAAAGGCTTGGTGAGATTGGAGTTTTGTGAGTCTGATACGAGATTCCACTCGAGGTTGCAAGGTAAAAATGTAATCATTATTTGGGACGAGAAATAATCGTCTTTTTAGTTATTCATGAGACAATGTCTTTATATATATACAAGATGAAAGTCTAATGCTAATGGGCCTCTAATGCTAATGGGCCTGATGGGCTATAAACATAATTAACTCTAACACTCCCCCTCAAGCTGGAGCGAATATGTCAATCATGCCCAATTTGTTACAAAGATAATTTGTTCTTGGTATATTCAAAGCCTTTGTAAATTTACCACCTAACTGCTCTCCGGTCTCCACATAGCTTGTCAAAATCAGCCCTTGTTGTATTTTCTCACAAATCAAGTGACAATTCACTTCAATGTGCTTCGTTCTTTCATGAAATATTGGTTTAGATGCTATATGGATTGCTGCTTGAATATCACACCATAGTTTCACAGGAACGGTAGTTTCTACTCCAATTGCAGCTAAGCATTGTATTAACCATACAATTTCGCATGTTGCATGTGCCATAGCTCGTATTCTGACTCTGAGCTTGAACGAGAGACCACATTCTATATCTTGCTCTTCCACGATACTAGGTTCCCTCCCACAAACACACAATACCAGATGTAGATCTTCTGTCTTCTTTTGATCCAGCCCAATCAACATCTGTGTAACATTCAACTATAAAGCGCGGAAAACCTTTTTTTGGACTGAGTGTCGGTGTCGGACACAGACACGCTTCGGACACATGTCGGACATGCAAATTTAAGTGTCCGAATTTTTTTCTGATATAGGACACGGGAGGGACAAGATGCCCTCTTTTTTCCCTTTTTTTTCTTTTTATAAATTGAATCAAGCACATTATTTAATTTCATAGAGCCCACCTTTTATGATCTTAAACCCATGTTTTTTTCTATGTCAAAACCTAATCAAATATATAATTAAAAAAAATAGAAACTCCTCCAACACTCAAAGTCTCCATCTCTCTCTCTATATTTCTTTTATTTTGCCACCTCACTTCTTCGTCTCTTCATCTTTTTCTTTGCTTCTTTGACGTTCCATTCTCTCGGCTTCTTTGCCTCACTTTTTTTTTTGAATTCTCAGCTTCTTCTGTGCCTTAGTATCCTACCATTTGAGCACCATCTGTGTTTATTGGCCTGATTTCGGGATTCAGATCAATGATTACATCAAAAAGTGAAATATATTTCTTATAATAAGGTTCTTCATCAAACTTAAAGATACAAAACTGAACAATCATAAAGTTCTTCTTCACTTTTTATTATTTTTGCTTTTCTTTCATACTTTAAAAGAGCGGATAAAAAGTTATATTTGTAGTTATAAAATATAATGTTTATTACTGTGTTCTTTATATATTCTATTTGTAGTTTTGATAAATTTATTTCAATCTTTAAAATAAAGGATTAGAAGTTATATTTGTACTTTTGATCAAGATACTAATTTGGGATGCTATTCAATTTTTATTATTTTTGCTTTTCTTTGGTACTTTAAAAGAAAGGATTAGAAGTACTTTTGATAAATTTATTTTTCTGATGAAGAATAGACTTAGAATGTGTTTATGAAGAATAGATTTAGAATGTGTTTAAGCTTACAAATATTGTGACTTAGAAATCTAGAATGGCATCAGTTTCTTCAACATCTTCCAATCCGTCAATAGAACTAACATTCTCTAGTATTAAAGATG
The DNA here is from genome assembly GCA_037832605.1 of Cyclanthera cordifolia. Lineage (NCBI taxonomy): Eukaryota > Viridiplantae > Streptophyta > Magnoliopsida > Cucurbitales > Cucurbitaceae > Cyclanthera > Cyclanthera cordifolia. The sequence continues at coordinate 6,976 of JBBMEG010080928.1, forward strand.
AATCCAAATCCCTCTAACAGTATGTAACAAGAATTGATAAATTATCGAGTGGAGGTGGAAATTTCTCACGACAATGCAGCTATTGTCATGATATCAAGAAGGGCACATATACAAGGGTTAAAGCTTATCTACAAAAGTTACATGGTCATGGGATCAAAGCATGTCCTAAAGTTAATTCAAAAGATCTTGCTTATATTCAAAAATTAGAGGATGAAATTAGGAAAAAAATGGAAAACAAAAGTCCAAAAGATATTCCTTTGCCACCTACCATATCAATAGGTGGTATTAAAGTTAGCAACTCACCAAATATGGATTTTTTGACCCAAGAAAAAAGAAAGTTTAGTGGTGGACCTAGTGGTAGATAACAAGTGCAATTGAAAAGTCGTTTAACAAGGCATCAAAAGATCAATTACATGACTTAATAGCAAGGATGTTTTATTCTGCTGGGTTGCCATTGAATTTAGCCAGAAATCCATATTTTATAGGCGCGTTTAACTATATGGCAAACAATGTTGCCTGATATTTGCCTCCAGGGTATAATTTGTTAAGGACGAGTCTTCTAAGAAATGAAAAGGCTAATTTAGAGAAATTATTGATGTCCATCAAAGGTGAATGGCGTCTGAAAGGAGTCAGTATCGTGAGTGATGGGTGGAGTGACTCTCAAATAAGACTGTTAATTAACTTTATGGCGATTTTTGTAGGAAAACCAATGTTTCTTAAAGCAGTGGATTGTCCTCGAGAGACCAAAGATAAATATTTCATTGCTAATTTAATGAAAGTAATAAATGAAATTGGTTATATGGTGCAAGTCATAACCGATAATGTTGCTGATTGCAAAGGTGCATGACAAATAATTGAAGCAGAATTTTCGTCTATTACATGGACACCCTGTGTAGTGCATACATTCAACTTGGCGTTGAAGAAGATTTATGCTGCTAAGAATGTCGAAAACAATCAAATTGTATATGGAGAATGCAGTTGGATTTCTGATATTGGTCGAGATGTTATGATAGTGAAAGTTTTTATCATGAACCATTATATGAGGCTTGCCATGTTTTATGAGTTTGTGCCTCTTGAATTACTTTCCATTGTTGACACGTTTGGCCTCATTTATCATCATGTTAAAAAGATTCAAGTTGATTAAAGGTGGTTCGCAAGCTATAGTCATTAGTGATAAATGGGTAAATTATCGAAAAGATGAAATAGTTAAGGAAAGACAAGTAAAGGAATTGATTTTGGATGACTTGTGGACAAGATTGATTATATTCTTTCCTTAACTTCACCTATTTATGACATGATTAGAAGGTGTGATACAGATGCATCTTGTTTGCATTTAGTCTATGACATGTTATTTAGACTTATTTCATAAAATATAAAAAAGGCGCCCGAGGCACGCGCCTTTTGAGCCTGGGCGCCTCACAAAATATCGCATGAGGCGCGCGCCTTAGTGTGTGCGCTGCGTGTCACGATCCAACTTCGTTGTCGTTGCAAAGCGATCGTGAGGCACCTGCTCTAACCCAGCGAGCAAGTCAGCCAAACGAAAATCACAAAGCGGGTGGCACGACAAGGCCAACCTCTCCCACGGGCCTCGAGAAAAGGTTTTCGAAAGAGAGAGAAAGAACGTTTGGAAATACGTTTTGTGTTTGAAAGGTATATGACAAGATGTAATAACGGACACAACAACTAGCTTGCATTCATCATATAATAGCTTGGTAGGAGGGAAGCTTCAAGAGTCAGTACCCCTATAGTACATTTTGGACCATAACTAACGTGACACCCTTGCATATGAAAATGGCGAAGAGTCAACACTTAAAACAAAATGAAGGAACCTATCCTAACATGCAATAATAACAAAATAACATAAAAACATGATGAAAAGGGGTCTAGAGGTTCATGCGGCCATGTGCAACACGCACTGGACAAACAAGACCGTGACACTGCGTATCATTGAAGCGAGGCGCTAGGAGTGCGCCTTGGGTTTTTTTGGGGCTTTATTGTGCCTTTTAAAACACTGATCGTTGGAACAAAAACAATACTTCGTTGCTTTGTTTAGCACATTCTTTAAACCCAAGGTAAACAATTAGTACTTTTTTATGCTTATTTTGATTCAAATTTAATATTAATTACAAATATATATATATATATATATTAGGTATTATAGTGAAGAGTGTCTTACTAAAGACTCTAATCGAGTGGCTCCACATCAAAATATTGAGCTAACACGCGAGAGAATGAAGTGTTTTAAGAGATATTTTAGTGACACCGAAGACCGTCGAACATTGAATGTAGAATTTGCCAAGTTTCCTAAAAAACTGGTGATTTTGCTAAATATGATTTGATAGCTCAAAGGTACACTATTGATCCTAGAGATTGGTGGGCAACTCATGGTGTTTATGCACCAATACTTCAAAAAATTACAATGAAAGTAATAGGACAACCTTCTTCATCTTCATGTTACCTTCTTCATCTTCATGTTGTGAGAGAAATTGGAGCACATATTCATTTCTTAACTCAATGAAGAGAAATCAAATGACACCTCAACGTACAGAAGATTTAGTATACATTCTTAGCAATCCTCGCCTTTAGTCACGAAGAGCTCCAGAATACTTTGAAGGGGAGACTAAGCCGTAGGATATTGTTGGCCATGACTTTGATTTTTTTTGAAGATGTTTACATGCTTGAAATTGAAAACTTGTCATTAGATGAACCATATTTAGATACTGAATTTTGCAATGATGTTGATAGAGATGACGATACGAGATTTGAAATGATAACTTTAGATTTTTGTTTAATTATTTCCTCTTTAATATCTACTTTAACTTGTTTTATTTTACTGGATATTAGAATTTAAATAATGGAACTTGTAACAAGACATGTTTTGTTCTAGTGCAATTGCCAATATTCTCCTGTTGCGAAGATGACGTCGATCAAGTTGTTTACACCGATAGTTGCATCTCAAGATTGACCAATATCAACTGGATATTAAAAACGCATTCCTTCATGGCAATCTTCAGGAAGAGGTTTATATGGAGCAACCACTGGTGTTTGTTGCTCAAGGGGAGAATGACAAAGTTTCTCGACTTCGCAAATCATTGTATGGGTTGAAACAACAAATCATTGTCAACTTCAGTCAGGCTCTTGAGTAGTTTGGAACAAGAAGAGTTCTGATAGAATCCAGTTAGCCACTGCTTTCATTAACTGCTAAGGACATTCAAGAGGCCTTAGAACTCTCCCAATTTCTCCAAGAAAATACAGATCTAAATTCGCTACAACTCCCCCAATTCCTCTTCCAACGTCGTCACTCTTCCCTCCATCTTGCCCACCATCGGCCAAGATCGTGCTCTGATACCAAATTGATAGAATCCGGTTAGCCACTGCTTTCATTAACTGCTAAGGACATTCAAGAGGCCTTAGAACTCTCCAAATTTCTCCAAGAGAATACAGATCTAAATTCGCTTTTGTTAAACTGCAAAGTCATCTTCCACTATTTGAGCCATCATCATTTTCGCCGTCAACCCTATAGGTTATAATTTCCTCAGCTCACTCTGAATTTCCTCTCTCAGCCCACTTTCGAATTTTCCCTCCAAGACTTCTTCATTCAGCTCTTTCATACCCTTAGC
>JBBMEG010080929.1:0-10595 GCA_037832605.1 Cyclanthera cordifolia
GGGAAGCCCTGGTAGGATGAGGGCATCTCGGCGAGCCGAAGCAATCTGGTGGCTGCCAGACCTCGAGCACTCGCACGACAGGGTAGTACAAGCACCCTCCGCAGTGGGATATCGCCCACCCTCATACCTAGTCAATGTCCTGGGAAAAGGTCTTGTAAACTCTGGGTGGGTAAAGCTAACCGGGTTGCCACCCGATCCTGACACCACCGCGACGAGGAATATCGTCCTCTCGCTCTGCACCTGACAATCTCTCCATCCGAGACTACATTAGAGACACGTCTGTCCTCGAATGCAGCTTGGGAACTATCTCAATGTCCCATCCCCTTTTAGAGGCTAGGCTATTTTACTCAATCCTCTAAGGATCTCTTTTAATTTCACAAGTTCGGCTCCCTTATTAGAGTCAGTAACCCTAGCATACAAATCATGCAGACGGATTCAAGACTATCACAAAAACATGCTTCTCAAAGCAATAATGATAATTCAACTCAGTTATGCTTTCGGGATTTAACTTCCACAAAACACAAATCAGGGCAATCGAAACACGACATGCTTAGTACATATAAAATCGGATCTAATCTGATAAAATAGACCCTTACCTTTGCCCGAAACAGCACGAAACAAAATTGAAATTTTGAAGCGCGGGTCCCCTAATGCCTCCCTAGATAAAAGTGCCTACACAGGTCAAACGTCTGAGAATTTGGACCTGAAACCACGAAAAATGGACTCGGGGCACGGGTTTTACCTTAGGAAGGAAAAATGGATTTTTCGGTCAATGGTGACGGCGGCGGCACGTGAGATCACTCGCGGACGAAGGCGCAGAAGACAACAGCTAGGTTCGGGCACGTGAACAGCTGGCTCGGGAGCGCTGGCTAGGCTTGGGAGGTGCTGGCTAGGTTCGGAACACGCAGCAGGTTCGGAGTTGCTGCAGCTTGGCTCGGGAACTGTCTGACTGGCTGGTGACTATGATAAGCTGACTCGACGGCGCCCTCAAATTGGCTCAGCAGGCGGCGAATGTGAGTGGCTGGCGTCTGATGGCTCTACATCTATAAACGTCGGAACGTGGCAGCTTCCGGTTCGCGGTGCAGACGGCTGACGTACAATGGCGGCTCTGACGTCTACTCTCGGGATGCGTACTGCGACTGAAATTTTCAGTTTTCTCTCCCACTGATTCCTCTACACGAAATGCGATGGCCCCCTATTATTTGGCAATTAAGTGGACTCCAAACTACTAAATTTGGCAGTTTGCTAAATTTGTCCTCTTGTGGCAAAATTACGATTTTGCCCCTGCTGACTTTTTCTTTTTTTCTTTTTTTAACGGGTTGTTACAATCATGATCAAGGCAACTATTATGTCAAGGTAACTATTATAATATTTCAAAAGACCATTATCTTGCGATAATCATTAATATATTGAAAGAGACTATTATGTCTTGGTAACTATTATAATATTTCAGGCACACCCCTAAAGCTCATGAATTTCACACTTTTAACTAAAGAAAGAAAGTGAGTATATCACGAGGCAACATCAAAACATATTCCATTGTTAAAATATAAGATTGATTAACTAACCATTAGGTAAAATGTATACTTGTCAAAATTAACTGCATACCTAATTGTTATCCTTCATTAAATGGATTTTCAGCATTAGCCTTTTCTTTCTTAGCCTGATACTTTCTTCATCTACGAACTTAGCATCCTGTGAAAAAATGAATATCTTAATAATTGTAGTAATCAAACTTGAAATACAAGTGATAATGCAATTTTAGAGAACATCTCATTTATACTATCCCATTGAATTTATAGCTTTCGAATTTTAGAACCTGCAAAAGTCTATCTCAACTTTCATCCTACCTAGCTAAGACGAAAACATTTTCTTCTTATTAACAATACCATGGCCTAAAACTGAAGAAGTCAAAAAACAGACAACTTAATCACATTGGAGGAGCATTTTGAACTGCAAAAACAATGTTTCTAGGTATATAGGCATGTGTACAACATCTCACCACGACTCTAGTGAAGAAACGTATTATCAAGAAAGATTCTTCTAATAAGAAACAAATACGGCATTATTAACTTAAGGCAACCATTAATATATTTCATGGGACCAACCAATATTTATAAAGATGTTCTTTATGCAAAAAAAATAATAGACTATTATCTAGAGACACGTAATATATAAGAGGATCATTATCTCGACGAACCTGTCATTTGATTTCAAGTTAGTAGAGCCACAGCGCATCAACAACATGGAACAATCTGCAACAGTGATAACCAAAGCCCGAGTGCATCAACATAGAACAATCTGTAACATTGACAACCAGCGGCAGAAATTCCTCAATTTGTACTCCATATCAAACAAGTACAAACATATTACTAAAATTAAATGAGGTTATATAGATAACAGAGTAATACAAAGAAGTAATTGTTTCAAGGGAAAGGATGAACAAGAGAACAACACAAGACCAGTACGAGTAGCACCATTCTTAAAATACTTCAGAAGACTCCATTATGCATCATTCTGAAAATACTTGAGAAGACTCCATTATGCATAGGAAAATTAAACCAAGTCAATCCATCTAGAACAAACAAAGGTAACAACTTTAAGAACAAAATTTTAAACAACACAACATACCATCAAAGAATTGAGGAGAAAAATACTTGAAGAATAACATCAAAAACCAAATATATAAAGAAATTTTTATGTCAGAAAGAAGCATACCATCTAAGGCAACAATATATCTTATGTCAAATGACCTTTATCTAAATGCGGCCAATACTAAATTTCATGATTATCTCAAGACAATAATCATTTACATGGATCAGTATCTCAAGGTAGCTGATTTTTAATTTCTATGATCCATTATCAAGGGACTGTATCTCGAAGCAACAGATATATAAAGCACCATTATCTCAAGGCAACAACTACTATATTTCAAGGGACCATTACCTCAAGCCAATCAATATTTAATTTCAAAGGTTTATTATCTCAAAGAAACCGACATTTAAAGGAACCACTATCTCGAGGCAACTAATATTTAGTTTCAAGGAACTATTATCTTCGTGAAATTGATCAGTTCAAGGGACAATTGTGTCAAAGCAACCGATATTTCAAGGGATCAATATCTCAAGACAAATAATATTCAATTTCAAGGAACCAATATCGTGACGAAATCAATCATTGCATGTGACTGTATCTTGAAGCAACAGATATTTTAAGGGACCATTATCATGAGACAACCAATATATAATTTCAAATGACTATTATCTCAAAGCAACCGACATTTAAAGGGACCATTATCTCGAGCCAACTTATGTTTAGTTTCAAGGAACTACTATCTTCATGAAATTGATCGTTTCAAGGGAGAATTGTGTCAAAGCAACCGATATTAAAAAGATCATCATCTCCAGGCAACTTATATTTAACTTCAAGAAACCAATATCCTGAAGAAATCAATCATTTCAAGTGATTGTATCTCGAAGCAACAGATATACATGGGACTCTCAAGGCAACAACTACTATATTTCAAGGGACAATTACCTCAAGCAAATCAATATTTTATTTCAAAGGACTATTATCTCAAAGAAACCGACATTTAAAGGAATCATTATCTCGAGGCAACTGATATTTAGTTTCAAAGAACTAATATTTTCGTGAAATTGATCATTTCAAGGGATAATTTTGTCAAAGCAACCAATATTTCAAGGGACCATTATCTCAAGGCAACTGATATTTAATTTCAAGGAACCAATATTGTGATAAAATCAAAATTTTCAAGGGATTGTACCTCGAAGCAACTGATATTTTCGGGACCATTATCTCAAGGCAACAACAAATTTATTTCAAGGGATCATTATTTCGAGGCAACCAATATTTAATTTCAAAAGACTATTATCTCAAAGCAACTGACATTTAAAAAGGTCATCATCTCGAGGTAAACGATATTTAGTTTCAAGGAACAGTTATCTTCATGAAAATTGATAATTTCAAGTGACAAATTTTTCACAGCATTAGGTATTTAAAAGGACCATTATCTCAAGGCAACTGATATTTAACTTCAAGAAACCAATATCGTGATGAAATCAATCATTTCAAGGGACTGTATCTCTAAACATCAGATATTATATGGAATCATTATCTTAAGGCAACAACAACTAATATATTTCAAAGCATCATTATCTTAAGTCAATCAATATTTAATTTCAAAAGACTATTATCACAAAGAAACCGATATTTAAAGGGACCATTATCTCGAGGCAACTGATATTTACTTTCAATGAACTATTATCTTCATGAAATTGATTATTGTAAGGGTTAATTGTGTCAAAGCAACCGGTATTTAAAGGAAAACCAATATTTATATTTAAAGAGTATCGAACAAATGTCGCATTTGATTTCAAGTTAGTAGAGGAACAGCGCATGAACAACATGGAACAATCTGCAACTTTGATAACCAATGCACTAGTCATCAACATAGAACAGTCGGTAACATTGATAACCAGAGGCAGTTAGGGAGAAATTCCTCAATTTGTACTTCATATCAAACAAGTACAAGCATATTACCAAAAAATAAAGGAGATTAAATGGATAATAGAGAAATATAAAGAATTAATTGTTTTAAGGGAAAGGATGAACAAGAAAACAACATAAGACCAGTAGCACCATTCTTAAACTACTTGAGAAGACTTCGTTATGAATAGAACAATTAAACCAAGTCATCAATCTAGAATAAACAAAGCAACAACTTTAAGAACAAAATTTCAAACAACATGGCATACCATCTAAGAATTAAGGAGAAAAAAACTCGGAAAAACATCATCAAAGACAAATATATGTAGTAAAAATTTTTACATTCGAAGGTAGCATACCATCTAACATAACAATTTACGTGATCAAATCAATTATTTCAATGGGACCATTATCTCAAGGTAACAACTAATATATTTCAAGGGACCATTATTTCAAGGAAACCAATATTTAATTTCAAAGAACTATTATCTCAAAGCAACCGACATTTAAAGGGACCATTATCTCAAGACGACTGATATTTAGTTTCAAGGAACTATTATCTCCATGAAATTGATCATTTCAATAGAATGTATCTCGAAGCAACAGATATTTTATGGGACCATTAGCTCAAGTCAACGAATATAAAATCTCAAAGGACTATTATTTTGAAGCAACCGACATTTAAAGGGACCATTATCTCGAGGTAACTAATATTTAGTTTCAAGGAACTATTATCTTCATGAAATTGATCTTTTCAAGGGATAATTGTGTCAAAACAACCGATATTCAAAGCGACCATAATTCAAGGCTACTCATACTTAACTTCATGGAACCAATGTCATGATGAAATCAATCATTTCAAGGGATTGTATCTCGAAGAACCAAACATTTTATGGGACCATTATCTCAAGACAAGAACTAATATATTTAAAGGGACCATTATCTCAAAACAAGAACTAATATATTTAAAGGGACCATTATCTTGAGGCAACCGACATTTAAAGAGTTCATCATTTGGAGGTAGCTAATATTTAGTTTCAAGGAACAATGATTTTCATGAAATTGATCATTTCAAGAGAAAATTGTATCAAAGCAACCAATATTTAAGGGGACCATTATCTTAAGGCAACTAATATTTAATTTCAAGGAACCGATGTCGAGATGAAATCAATCATTTCAAGGGCCATTATCTCAAGGCAACAAGTAATATTTAATTTCAAATGACTATTATCTCAAAGCAATTGACATTTAAAAGGAACGTTATTTTGAGGCAACTGATATTTAGTTTCATGGAACTATGAGCTTCATGATATTATCAATTTCAAGGGACAAATGTGTAAAAGCAATCGACATTAAAAAGAACCATTATCTTAAGACAACTGATATCAATGAACCAATATCATGATGAAATCAATCATATCATGGGGATGAATCTCGAAACAACGGATATTTTATGGGACCATTATCTCGAGGCAACCAACATTCAATTTCAAAGGACTATTATCTCAAACCAACCATAATATAAAGGGACCATTATCTCGAGGCAACTGAAGTTTCAAGGAACTTTTATCTTCATGAAATAGACATTTTAAGGAACAGTTGTGTCAAAGCAACCGATATTTAAATGGAATATTATCTCAAGGAAATCGATATTTCGTTTCAAGGAACTAATATCGTGATGAAACCAATCATTTCAAGGAACTATTATTTTCATGAAATTGATCATTTCAATGGACAATTACATCAAAGCATTCAATATTCAAAGGGATCATTCTCTCAAGGCAACAGATATTTACCTTCAAGGAACCAATATCGTGATGAAATATATCATTTCAAGGGACTGTACCAAGAAGCAACTGACGTTTTATGGGACCATTATCTCAAGGCAACAACTAATATATTTCAAGGGACCATTATTTCGAAGCAACCGACATTTAATTTCAAAGGACTATTATCTCAAAGCAACCGACATTTAAATAGACTATTATCTCGAGACAACTGATATTTAGTTTCAAAGAACTATTATCTCCATGAAATTGATCATTTCAAGGGAATGTATCTTGAAGCAACATATATTCTATGGGACAATTATCTCAAGGCAACCAATATAAAATCTCAAAAGCCTATTATCTCGAACTAACCGACATTTAAAAGGACCACTATCTCGAGGTAACTAATATTTAGTTTCGATGAACTATTATCTTCATGAAATTGATCATTTCATGGGACATCGTGTCAAAGCAACCGATATTCAAAAGGACCATTATTTAAGGCTACTGATATTCAAAAGGATCATTATCTCAAAGAAACTGACAATTAAAGAACCATTATCTTGAGGCAACTGATATTTAGTTTTAAAGAACTATTATCTCCATGAAATTGATCATTTCAAGGGAATGTATCTTGAAGCAACAGATATTCTATGGGACAGTTATCTCAAGACAACCAATATTAAATTTTAAAGAATTATTATCTCAAAGCAACCGACATTTAAAGAGACCACTATCTTGAGGCAACTGATATTTAGTTTCAAATAACTATTATCTCCATGAAATTGATCATTTCAAGGTAATGTATCTTGAAGCAACAGATATTCTATGGGACAATTATCTCAAGGCAACCAATATAAAATCTTAAAAGACTATTATCTCGTGCTAATCGACATTTAAAAGAACCACTATCTCGAGGCAACTGATATTTAGTTTCGATGAACTATTATCTTCATGAAATTGATCATTTCAAGGGACAATCGTGTCAAAGCAACCGATATTCAAACGGACCATTATTGAAGGCAACCGATATTCAAAGGGACCATTATCTTAAAGAAACTAACATTTAATTTCAAAGGACCACTATCTCGAGGCAATTGATATTTAGTTTCATTGAACTATGATCTTCATGATATTATCAATTTCAAGGGACAATTGTGTAAAAGCAACCGACATTAAATAGAACCATTATCTCAAGGCAATTGATATCAATGAACCAATATGATGATGAAATCAATCATATCATGGGGCTGAATCTCGAAGCAACGGATATTTTATGAGACCATTATCTCGAGGCAACCAACATTCAATTTCAGAGGACTATTATCTTAAAGCAGCCAAAATTTAAAGGGACCATTATCTCGAGTCAACTGATATTAAGTTTCAAGGAACTTTTTTCTTCATCAAATAGACATTTTAAGGCACAATTGTGTCAAAACAATAGATATTTAAAGGGAAAATTATCTCAAGGCAATCTATATTTAGTTTCAAGGAACTAATATCGTGATGAAATCAATCATTTCAATGAACTATTATCTTCATGAAATTGATCATTTCATGGGACAATTACGTCAAAGCATTCAATATTCAAAGGGACCATTCTCTCAAGGCAACGGATATTTAACTCCAAGGAACCAATATCGTGATGAAATCAATAATTTCAAGAGATTGTATCACGAAGAACCTGACATTTTATGGGACCATTATCTCAAGGCAACAACTAATATATTTCAAGGGACCATTATTTCGAGGCAACCAACATTTAATTTCGAAGGACTATTATCTCAAAGCAACCGACATTCAAAGAGACCATTATCTCGAGGCAACTGATATTTAGTTTCAAAGAACTATTATTTCATGAAATTGATCATTTCAAGGGAATGTATCTTGAAGCAAAAGATATTTTATGGAACAATTATCTCAAGGCAACCAATATAAAATCTCAAAATACTATTATCTCGAAGCCACCAACATTTAAAAGGACCATTATCTCGAGGCAACTGATATTTAGTTTCGATGAACTATTATCTTCATGAAATAGATCATTTCAAGGGACAATCGTGTCAAAGCAACCGATATTCAAAGGGACCATTATTCAAGGCTACTGATATTTAACTTCATGGAACCAATGTCGTGATGAAATCAATCATTTCAAGGGACTATTATCTCAAAGAAACCAACATTTAAAGGAACCATTATCTCAAGGCAACATCTAATATATTTCAATTGACAATTATCTCGAGGCAGCCAATATTTAATTTCAAATGACTATTATTTCAAGTCAACCGTCATTTAAAGGGATCATTATCTGGAGGCCACTCATATTTAGTTTCAAGGAACTATTATCTTCATGAAATTGATCATTTCAACGGATAATTGTGTCAAAGCAACCGATGATTCAAGGGACATTTATCTCAAAGCAACCTGATATTTAATTTCAAGAAACCGACATCATGTTGAAATCAATCATTTCAAGGGACTGTATCTCGAAGCAACAAATATTTTATGGGACCAATAGGCAATAACTAAAATATTTCAAGGGAAACAGAGAAAATGAGAAAGAAGAAACTATAAAATTTTTATTAAAAAAAAATGAAAACACCTTTAGAGAGAGTTTACTTCGTGGATGGAAGTGTTGAACTTGGATCATACATTTATCCACCACTGGAGTAAACTTGTCACATTGAACATCATTAAAAATACATTAAAGAATATCAAAAAGACTTCATCTCAAAAAACATTAAACTTAGCATCCTCTGAAAAATGAACTTCAAAATGATTTTAGTAATCAAACTTGAAATACAATAAAATAACATGAATACATACCCAAAGCATGGTTTCAAACATATTTCAGAAGGAGCAACAAAGTATCAGACTCAATATTTTAGAAATACAATAAAATATACAAGAAGAAATAGTAAAATACCTAAACCATGTCAACATTTTGTGATGTTTCAGGCTCACCTTTGATGCTCAAGATTTAGAGCCATATTGTATAGTTCTACATATTCAAATATAGAAGAGCAAGTTCTGCTCTTGTCTTATCTGCCTTACTCATTGTTTGAAACTATTCACCTTCCAAGTCAAAAATGAAACTACACATTATGAGTAGAACAACACCAAATACACGAAACAAGATAATTAAAACAAATCAAACCCTTTAACAATAAGTATGCTCTTAAGAAGTTCTCTAGATTAAACTAGCAAATATAAGTTTATAACACTAATATTCAAACAACCACTATGTTATTTTCATTTGCAATTGTATAACTTAGTAATCTATAAAAATAACCCAAAAGAGCATAGTTCTAATGAAATCGACATACTAATCAAAATATTACACTAGTTTAAATTAGTAACCTATCAAATAATATTATGTAGATTTAAATGAGTCAAAGTTCTTTAAATCGAAGGATAGTTTTTCTGACTATTGAAGAATGTACGTACTAATTTCTCTTTATCCATGGTATAAATGCTATGTGATTACTAACACTTCAAATCCTAGTTCTCTTTATTCAATGATAACAGTATGTAATCATTTTTCCCTTGCATCTTGTTTCCATGTTTCTAGATAACTAAGTAATGCACTCGAATCATTCGTTTACTAACAATACTTGCTTCTCATTCTTGAGTTTAATTATTTTTTTATCGAACTTTTATTTCTAAAGCATAGAAAACGAGGAAGAAGAAACTATAAAATTAAAAAGAAAACGAAAAAAATTCATCAAATAAGGAAGATACCTTTAGAGAAAGTTTATTTCTTGGATGAAAGAGTGCAACTTGGATCCATACCTTTATCCACCACCTGAGTAAACTTTTCATATTGATACTTGTTGTAACATAAAATATGGCCCGGAAGTCTCGAAAGAGGCCGGAACCCGAATAAAGGATAAAAGGACCAAGGGGGTCGGCCAACACCATTGCCGATCCCTCGGGGGCCGGCCTCGCCTTTGCCGACCCTCCGGGGGTCGGCCAAGCCCATTTCCGACCGCGAGGGGATCGGTCTCGTCATTACTGACCCCCAGGGGGTCGCCTAAATGGAGGCCACAACCCCTAGGAGTCGGCCAAACAAGTCTAACTCCCTCGAGAGTCGGCCAAGGATGGCTAGGACCCCCTCGTGGTCGGCCCTTGCAGCTGGTTGGCCAAGGAAGACCAGGACCCCCTCAGGGTCGGCCCTTGCAGCCTTACCCTTCTCGGGTCCAGCAATGAGTAGGTCCATCCGAGTGGATGGACCGTGGAGGTTAGGACTCTCCGAAGAGTCGACCGAGTCCAAGTAACGTTTGGAGGCGTTGCACCCCGTGACGTCGCCCGTTACAACGA
>JBBMEG010080930.1:0-10589 GCA_037832605.1 Cyclanthera cordifolia
TATATGAATATATGCACAATCAAAATACCTTCACAAAAAAAAATGAAGTTAATGATATATAAAACACAAATAAGATTCAACTATTATCTTTCATTTCATGGGAATAAATGAAGTTTAACTAAGAATTTTATATATAATACACAAAATTCAACTATCAACTTTCATTTTCACGGAAAGAAATGAAGTTTTAATTAATAATTATATAAAAATACAAAAAATTCAACTACTAACATTCATTTTCATGGAAAAATGAAATTTTAATTAAAAATAATATACAAACTATACATAAGTGATTCAAAATATTTCACTACTTTAAAAAACTTATGGCGCGCTTCGAATATATGCACAATCAAAGCTTACAGGGAGACAAAACAAAAAAATGGTGGGTAAAAGAGTAAAAAAAAACAAAAAAAATACAAAAGCCACAAGGCGCGCACCTAAGCACTCCTTAGGGCTTTGAGAAAGGCGCCAAAAGGCGCATGCCTTATTAACAACGCAACGCGCATGAAGTGCACCTTGAGCCTTGGTGCGAGGTGCGCACCTAAGTGGGCTTTTTAAAACTCTGGGTGCAAGAACGTAATATTAAAGGGATGTCAATATTTAATCTTTTGTGTGTTGTTGAGGAGCCTTTTATGCTTATGTTAATTAAGGAACACCGGTCACGTATCAAGGAGATCCTTGCCCTCTCAAATGGTAGTTATTGTATTATGTTCCTCTTTCATCAGTAAAGACTTTCCTTTTGTGATTAACTGACGATTGCACCAATATGTGATTAGATTGCAACTGTTGTGACAAATTGGTAAGAGAGCAACCATCCTAGGAAGAACACGCAACTCAACAATAGGAAGTAGAGGTCAAATGGAAGAGTCAAGGAAAAAACGTTAAAGGACACTAAAGAAAAGATTCCAACATGGAAAACACTTCAGAGAATATGAGTAAGAACATAGAGTTTCTATCTGCTAGTAAAGAGACAAACAAACAGAATGTCATGATGATCAAGCGAGCCATTAAAAACTTGGCGAAGGGTACCATGAAGAAAAAAGGAACATAAGAGTTAAATGCAAGCTGAAGAGGTTGATACCAATTCAACAAGTGTCAGAAAAGTGAACAAGACGAAAAAAACACCAAGGGAGACCTCATAGCCTCTTGTCTACTTGAACATAGACTGGGTATTATAAGATACGACGAATTTTTAGTCTCGCGAGCATTTACATGAGTAAATTTAATTACATCAACCAATACACATACAATTTGGTCTACTTAAGAAGGATCAAATTACCTGTTCATTGTGAAGAAACTCCAACTTTTTCTTGTAACAGTTAACATACCTCCGACGATAGATTCTGTAGTTGAGAAATAAATTAAAAATAACAATCAAACAAGAAAGACTTCACAAAGTAAACAAAAAGAAAATGAAAGTAAAACAAAACTCCATGAAAAAATAATCACAAAGTCATGGGAATAACAAGACGAATATGATGCATAACAAACACAATCACGTGACTGCTTCGCAACGAGTAGGACACTTGTACATTGGGGACACTTTTTTATCCATATTTAGAACAAATATGCATATTGGTTTATTTAATACTCACAGTCTCTGTCCAAGATATCTCCATGAACTTTTTTTTAATTTCTTTCGTACATCTGACAAGATAGATTGTTGTGCATAATGCCACCATAATATTTGCCAACCCTTAAATTTCCTTTGCAGGGGGGAGCACCAAGGGCGAAATCTTCCATACCTGTAGAAAAGAAGGTTAGGTGGACTATGATATATGGCCCTGGTGAGTATAAGATGTAATTGTGTTTAGAAAAAACTACAACTTCATTCAAAGACAAAACACAAACCATGAAAAAAACAAGTAAATGGATTGAGAATAAAAAGACACCATGGCCACCAACCACATCAAATTCAAACTTAATAGCACGAGACAATCTAGTTTTAGATGCAGGTGTCTCATATTTTCACCCATCCTTTTGCATTGGTTTACTCTCTCGTCCTCTTTACCTCTCCCTAATTCCAAAGTTGGCCCAGATGTCTACTCAGCAACCAATTTGGTGGAGTCTAGGAGAAAAAAAAAAGGAAGTTCTCTCCCAGACTCTATCAAATGTTTAATATCAATCAAAAGTTCTAAACTACAAGAAGGCAATTTCCTTGGCCAATTCTCTGTTTTTGGCGATGATCCCGATATTATTTATCAACAACCTTTAGCTACTCTCCCTACCATTCCTATTGACCTTCAACCACCAATGAATGTTTCCACTGATCCAATTCAGGCTCCACTGGACTCATATATACCTAATCCATCTTTGGTGTCTGCTTTTGCTATGACCAACCCATCCATCTCGAACATAGCCTCTTGTCTACTTGAACATAGACTGGGTATTATACCTTTACCCATTCGCTCAAAACCAATCCCTCGATCAAAGAAAGTTGTTGCTAGTCAATCTATCACTATGAAAAAGCTTAAGATCCAGCGTAAACTCTTAAAATTGAAATTCACCACTAATTATGACATAGCACCAGCATTGGCCATCTTGGAGGGGACTGAAAGGTGTTATATGAAGGTGACTAGTTGAAATATTAGGGGTTTATGTTCATGAAAAATGTGCTCTAGTTAAACAATCTATTCAGAAACATAATCCTGATATTGTGATGTTGCAAGAAACTAAGCTTACAGTTATTGATGATAAATTGATTGGCAGCCTTGGATGTTATTGATCATTGTGGGGGAATTCTCCTCTTATGGAGTGAGCCTTCATTTGTTGTTATTTGTTGTTAGGGAGGTTATTAAAGGAAAATTCTCTTTATCGGCAAAGGTGTTGTTGACTGATGGTTTTCTTTTTTGGATTTCGCCTATTTATGGTCCCACTTAAGCAGCATTATATGATGATTTTTGGCATGAAACTGATGAATTAGCTACTATGGGGGGAATAGTTGGATCCTAGGTGGTGATTCCAATGTTAGTAGATGGTCTTGGGAGAAATCACATGATCATGTTATCTTGCGTAACATGAAAATTTTTAACAACTAAATTGTTACTTATAAGCTTCTAGACATTCCACTCCAAAATGGAAGGTTCACTTGGTCTAGTATGGGAGCAACGCAATATTTATCTCAATTGGACAGATTTCTAGATCCCGATGTTTGCTTACAAAAATTTGATGATCCATCTCTTATCCAATTACCGCAGAATACATCTGATCATTTCCTAATTGAGATTACCTTTGGTAGACTTATTTAGGGTCCTAGTCCCTTCCGGTTTGATAATTTTTTGTTACAAATGGCAACCTTTGATACACTTGTTAAGGATTGGTGGAGTCAAAATCCAGTTGTTGGATAGCATGGTCATGGTTTCATGATGAAATAAAAGGCTTGAAAAGTTATTCAACATTGGTGGAAACTACAAAAACACAATTCTTCTAATCTGCCTGATTTAATTGCATCTATAGTGTGTTTAGATGCTTTAGAAGATAGCGGTTGCATATCTATGGAACAATTGGAATCCCATCAATCAATTAGAGAATTCTATATCAGATCAAGAGCATATTTCCTGGAAACAACGTTGTAAACTCAATGGCGATAAGAATACGAGGTTCTTTTACAGGATCTTAACCGCTAGGAAGTGGAGGAATCAAATATCTGAAATTAAATCGCAGAATGATCAGTCTTTTGAGTGTCTTTGACATATAACATGAGTTTATTGACTTTTATTCTTTATTTAAATAGAAAATAAACATTTCATTGATGAAAGAAACAAAAGATGGAGAAACCTAGAGGGCCGAAGCCAATTACAAATAGTTCAACCAGTTGGTAATAAATAAAGATAAATTACAAACATTTAACTTTAGTAAATGCTAGCTCTAGAAGTAAACCACAGTAAGAATTGTTTCCAATAATCGATGATAAATCCTTGAAAATTCTACGATTGCGTTCCAACCAGATGTTCCAAAGAGTAACTCTAACCATCGTTAACCAGAAACATCGTTTTGTTCCTTTAAATGGAGAGTCCAGTAAAATCGACCGTAAGAAGTCCATAATGTTGTTAGGAAAAGCAGTGTACCAACCGAAGGCCTCCAAAAAATAGCTCCATATCCACCAAGCAAATGGACAATGAACAAAAGATGACCTAGAGATTCTGGAGACCGAAAACAAAAAATACAACAGTAAAAACTTTGTTCCATCTTTTTACAGCAGTGTACCAAATGACTTTTATTCGTCGTTATTCAGGAAAAACTCGGTTCCATCTTTTTTGCCTGAGACTCTTGATTGGTGTCCGATCACTGCTTGAGAGCTGAAGGGTTAGAAGTACCTTTTATTGAAGCTGAAGTTTTTAGTGTTGTTTGTTCATTAGGTAGTATATCACCAAGTTTCGATGGTTTCAATGTTGAATTCTTCAAGCACTTCTAAAATATTCTAAAAAGGGATTTGCTCTTAATGCTTGAAGACTTTTTCAACACTAGTATTAATAATGTTTCGCTTGATGAAACCTATATTTGTCTAATTGCTAAGAAATTAGAAGCTAAAATCAGTCTCTAATTTTAGACCCATTAGTCTCGATCTCTTGTGCCTACAAAATTATTGCTAACTCCAATCAGCTAACTGTTCTTCCTTTACTATCTCGGAGAACCCGCTAGCATTTGTGAAAGGTAGACAGATTCTCGATGCCTCTCTTATGGCGAATGCGGTTATTGATGATTGGACACTCGTGGGAAGAGAAGGGGTGGTGATTAAACTAGATATGAAAAGGCCTTCGACACATAGATTGGAATTTTCTTGATGCCATATTATTCTCAAATGCAAGGTTGTTAAATCGTAAAACATAAAGCGTATCGAAACCAAAATTTAGTAAATCGTGTATTGTAACGTATCGTGTATCTTAAGTTTTTTATTTCTTAATTAATATTTAAGTAAATATTATTTACAATTAAGAACTTGACCTAAGTAATAAAATTTTATAAATATGAATGTGTTTTATATAAGTAAATAGTTAGTCAGGCCTTTTTTTTTTTTTTTTTTTTGAGAAAGCAACAAAATTTCATTAAGATAATGAGAGAGCCGAAACTCAAGATTACAATAAAAACCGACCCCGAAGGGAAGTGAGTGAACCTAATAAAAAGGAACTACTGGTAGCAATACAGAGGATCAACTTAAATCAATAAGAAAAAATACATCAGAAATTCAAGAAGGAGAATCGAGGATGCCATCCCAGTTGTTAATGATGTCTTGAGCTGAAAGAGGCTTTAGGGCACTCGCAAGGGAGCTCCAGTGGCAAGATGAGAGGAGAGCGCAATCCGCACATGCCTTCCAAGGGAGATGGAAACCTTCAAAAATTCTACGGTTGCGTTCCCACCATAGATCATATAACAAGGATTTTATTGCGTTAGCCCATAATATTCTTGCTTTCTTATGCATACGAGGACCCTTGATGATACATATGACGTTTGATTTGCAGTCATTTGAGAATACCCAGCTTACTTTAAATAACCCGAGAAGCTTTGACCAACAAAGAGTTGCATAAGAGCAAAAGAATAGTAGGTGTAATGAGGTTTCTTGTTGTGAAAGGCATAACGGACAGATTGATGGAGAGAGTGAGTGATGAGGTAACTTTCTTTGAATACGATCCGCAGTATTAATACTCCCATTGATTAATATCCAGGTAAAAATAGATACCTTCTTTGGGCATTTGGTCTTCCAGAGTTGTTTGAAAAGCATTGAATCCATTGAGGGTGAGTGTTCAAGAAATCTTGTAAGGGATTTCACTGAAAATTTACCACTTGTTTCCAAAGACCATTTTAATCTGTCACAATTGATAGAAGTTGACAATTTAGAGAGCAAAGCAAGGAGGTTACTAAACTCCCCTTCTTCATCTTCTGAGATTGATCTTCGGAGATTGAGATTCCAAGACAGAGATTGTGCATCCCAAAAAGTAGCGACCGAGCCTTCCTTCATTGTTGAAATAGAATACGTACAAGGGAAAAGTTGTTTAAGGTTAGAGCTAGCAGCACAAACATCTGACCAGAAATCAATGCGCTGACCGTTACCAAGATGAATCCTTGATAGATTTTCTGACTTTTTCCAGAAAATAGATATTGAGTGCCAAGGACTTCTGAGACTTGAGGCACACTTTAGGTAGGTGTGCCAGCCAAAGTGAAAAAGCCCGTGGATGCTAGCTATGACCTGCCTCCAAAGTGCATCTGGTTCATTTGCAAATCTCCAGCCCCATTTCTCATCTGCCACGTTCCGAATCCCTGCATGTCCATCTACTCACTTTACTTCCCCTGCAGCTCGGTAAACTTCAGCCACGTTCCGGCTAATCCAACCTTCTCCTCCTCTACTCAAGTCACTTCACATTAACTTCCACCACTTCAGGTTAGCTGTTATTGTTATTTATATCCTTCTTCTTCGTATATTTCACTCATCTGCTCCTACACTATTCGCTACGTACCACCTCATCTTCTCACTATGGACTCTGCTAAGTGTATCATCTCCGGCGAATGCTTCCGCTTAATTAAAGACGGCTCTATATTCCTCATTGACCAAACTTATGGTCGATCAATGGACTTGACAAGATCCCTGCTCCTCTGGTTTGAGCAAACTTTGGTGCACTTCATCCAAGAACCTCTACCCAAATACTTCAACCAAACATGCAAGAAGAGTTTGGTCTGTTTTGGGTTAGTAAGCTCCGGAAAAACGACATACTACTTTGTCGTTGTGTCCTAAAACCACGAAGAGGTTACAAGCAAGTCATCCACTTCCCTGTTAACAACAACAAATCTGGAATCAAGAATCTATAGGAAATGGTTTACGGTTTCATTTCGGACCACAACCTGATCGTTCCACCTGCTCGAACCCGCCATGCAAGGAATGCTACTCGCTCTTCCAGCCCACTAAGAGAGACTGTTGGAAATTCCAGGTTCGACCAGAATCGTTTTTCCATTCGTAGATCAAATAGCTTCGGCCCTCTTTCTGCTAAATCTCTATCCAGCAATGATAGCGAAACAAACACCTCGTTCTGGATTAGAAAGAATTTAGAAGTCTTACAAATGGATTTTGGTAATTTATGGGTTATCTCCAAAGTTTTTGCTCACAACAGTTGGGTGGATATTGATAATTTATTATCGATTAGAACAAAAACAAGAGAGATAATCAACCAAATGTCAGTCGACAACGGACTTATCCACCTACATGAAGATGAGCTTTCTTCCATTGTATTGCGCCCAGGAAAATGGCAACAGTTTGATCAGTTCCACCTTAAGTTTGAAAAATGGTCGTAGGTCATTCACAGTAGGCCAAATTTTATTAAAAGTTATGGTGGATGGATATCGATTTCTAATCTTCCAATTGACTACTAGCCCCATTCAGTTTTCGAAACCATTGGAAGCCACTTCGGCGGTCTAGAAGAAATCAGTCTTGAAACTCTAAACTTGATTAATCTCTCTGTAGCTAAGATCAAGGTCAGGAAAAATTGTTGTGGACTCATTCCGGCGACTATTGAAATTAGTCATGTTGACAGAGGTAGTGTTTATTTGCATTTCGGTGATATTAGTTCTACTAACTCAGTTAATTTGAATCATGATATTTTTTCAAAAAATATTAGTAATCCTATTGATCTAGCAAGAATTCAGCAAGTCATGGTAGATGAAGGTTTAGATCCGTTCAAGCAAGGGCTGATTCCTCATTTCATACAACCTCCTCAGAATCTGGTGAATCCAGAAAAAAATCCAGTAACAGACCCCGACAAAATTCATAGAGCCTGAGTATTTGAAAATGGTTAAGGCGGCAAAATCAGTTGAACACTCAACCAACCCTTCGACTTCAAAATCAGTTGAAACCTCAACCAACCCTTCGACTTCCACCTATACTCCACCCATAAATGACCCTATTATAATTCCAACCGTCACCTTAACTCCACCTGCCAGCGTCGGCCCATCTTCCCTAATTCCTGCATCCAATAATGACCCTGCCATACCTCTACCCGCCCCCTTGTTTCTCGAACCAGCCTTTCGCCCCCTACACATAGCCACCCCATCTCCCTCCCCTATTCCCAAGAAATACTCGATGGCACCCTTTCTTCTTTACTACACCCGGACCCCAAAAAAGAAATTGAACCCAGATTCAACGGAATCTCTCTACACCTCCCTAATCTCTGACCCTTCCCAATCCTACCTGGATGCCAATCAGCCCACTTCTCTCATCTCGACGAGTTTTCAATCTGAATTGTCAGCCTTATCCTCAGGCACGTCTTTGATTAGAGCCTCTGTTCCAGTAGTATCTCCGCGAGTTTCAGACATTGAGGTTAATGCCAAGCAGGTTTGTGAATCCGACAGTGACTCAGTTATTAGCATCAGTAGTGAAGACTCAAACATTGCCCTAGATAACGACTCTCTTTTCCCAGAAAATACTGAAATCCATGATACCGACAGTCGCAACTATCAGAGCTCTATCAAAACTATCAGAGCTCTATCAACTATCATTGATTCCTGCGGCTTCGACTTCAATCCAGCCATCCCAAAATAATAAAGCGGTTGGTCTGTCTCCCTAAAAGAATATGAAAATCATTTCTTGGAACACTAGAGGCTTGGGAGACACCTCTAAAAGAATTGCAATTAAAAATTTCATAATCAAGAATTGCCCCGAGTTTGTTCTCTTTCAGGAAACTAAGTCAAAATCAGCCAATCGAAAGTTCATTAAATCCATTTGGAGTTCTAAGGACATTGGCTGGGTATCCGTACAATCATGGGGAAAATCTGGTGGGTTGTTAACTCTATGGGATGAAAGCAAAGTTACAGTGCAGGAATACATCCAAGGCGAGTACACTCTCTCAATCAAATTCGTGATACAAGATAAGGAGTGCTGGATCACTAATGTTTATGGGCCCAATGATAATAAAGAAAGACCATATCCCTGGGAAGAATTGCAATCATTAGCCATGTATATAGAAGGGCCTTGGTGCATCGGGGGAGACTTCAACATAACCAGATGGGTGTTTGAAAGACAGCCAATCAGAAGACTGACCAAAGGACTGAAAGACTTCAATAATGTGATTAATGATCTTGAACTTGCAGAAGTCCCAATTGCCAATGGAAAATTTACTTGGTTCAAACCTGGGAATAATCAAGTCAAATCGTTGTTGGATCGCTTCTTGATCTCCAAAGATTGGGATCTTTATTTGCAAGCTCGCGGGTGTCAAGACAAGTTAGAACTATTTCTGATCACTCTCCCCTGATTCTGGAAGCAGGATCTTTCAAATGGGGTCCCATACCTTTTAGATTTTACAATAGTTGGCTGTCAATCTCTACTTGTAAAGATCTAATTTCTTCCTCCCTAAATAAAGATAATGCATATGGCTGGGCTGGTTTTGTCATTCTCTTCAAACTGAGGAAACTGAAAACGTCTTTGAAAAAATGGTTTAAAGAGTGCACTACTCAACAAAAACTTGCTGAACTCTCACTGATAAAGGAAATTGAAATGTTTGAATGCAAAATTGAATCTAGTCCATTGACTCCACTTGAAGAAATTAGATGGTCAGAAGCAAGATGCGAATTGCTCAATCTGTTCATATCCAAAGAACGTAACCTCATACAAAAAAGCAAGCTCAATTGGTTAAACGTAGGGGACGAAAATACGAGCTTTTTCCATAGATTCCTTGCTGCTAGAAGAAGAAAATGTCTCATATCAGTTATTCATAGCAGTTCGGGTCCCTTGATTGATTCATCAGCTATAGCCCAGGAAATAATCGGGTTTTTTCACTCTTTATATTCCAAAATTCCTGGTTCTAGACAGCTTCCCAGAAATCTTAACTGGGTTTCAGTCTCTGAAGAACAGAATGTTAATCTTGTCAAACCTTTTTCAAGTGAGGAAATCTTTTCGGCCTTATCATCTCTTGACAAAAACAAAGCACCGGGCTCGGATGGATACACGATGGAATTTTTTATCTCTTCTTGGTCTTTACTTAAGGATGACTTTATAAGACTTTTTGCGGAGTTTTATGACAATGGTCATCTAAATTCAGGTATCAAAGAAAACTTCATTTGTCTTATCCGGAAAAAAGAAGAAGCACTTTTGTTAAAGACTTTAGACCGATTAGTCTTACAACTTCCATATATAAGATAGTTGCTAAGGTTTTGGCCGAAAGACTTAAATTCGTGATGCCTTCTCTTGTCTCAAAATACCAAAGTGCCTTTATTCATAATCGCCAAATACTAGACCCCATCCTTATTGCTAATGAAGCTGTGGAATATTATAGAAGAAGAAAGAAAGCTGAATGGATACTTAAACTTGATTTAGAAAAGACTTTTGATTGTGTTGATTAGGAACTTCTCTTGAAAATTATGACTCGACGAGATTTCCATCCCAGATGGATTGACTGGATCGGAGGATGTATTTTTTACTCCAAATTTTCAATAATAGTTAATGGACAACCACAAGGTCGAATTTTGGCTACAAGAGGTCTTAGACAAGGAGATCCTTTATCACCATTCTTATTTCTACTGGTCAGTGAAGTATTCAGCTCGATGGTTACTAAAGCTCATTCAAGAGGAATTGTGGAAGGGTTCTTGGTTGGAAATGACAACATTCATCT
>JBBMEG010080931.1:0-10588 GCA_037832605.1 Cyclanthera cordifolia
TTATTTAATTTCTTGACCAAGAAACTCATGATCCCAATGTAAGGTGGCCTTTTTTATGTGTAAAATTGTAAGAGAAAACAATACTTGTTCTTTAATAAGTTTGAATAGCTAACTAGTTTATTTGTGCTTATTCATGGACTTATGTCTATTATTATTTTTGTTTATTATGTAAGTGCTCTGTAGTAGCTTATCTTTGACATCAGTTGACATTGTTTGAAGTATTGCAAGTTTTCCTTATGTGTCATGTACATACGTTCCAAGATATAATTGAAATTTTAGGTTACCTATTAGTTGTTCATGTGTGAATTAATTATATTTTGTTGATCCAATATTATTTTAGTTACATAATCTTTGTTTCGTAGGTTTTGCACAAACGGATTTGTTGAAAATTCATTTTGACCTTCCCTAAGCATATATCAATTATGTGATTTTTAATGACAACGAAATTGTGAATTTACAAGTATTGCTAACTAATTTTATGCAAATGGTAAAATTTTTAGCAAGCACAAATCTGTAAAATTAGCTAAAAAACAGAGAAAGAGAAACCAAGAGTTACGTGGTTCTAGCTTTTATTAGAGATTTATATACAAGTATGAGTCCAAAATATCCATATACAATACAATCACAAATCAATTTATGATTCTAATAAAATTGCCAATGAGAATTTACCTAAACCTGAATATAAAACAAAAGGAAAAAAGAAATGAGTACACCTTTTGAAGAACTTCTTTATTCTCCAAGAAACAAGTAAAACTTGAGAAGAAACCTCCTAGATATTTCAATGGTCGCTTCAAGAAACCCAATTCACCTTTTTTCTTTGCTCAAACCTTTAAGAAACGAGCAAGAAAAATCAAGGGGATGAAGCACGGCGGTTTTCGATCAAAGACGTGACTATCGGTGGTCGCTCGCAAAGCCGCAGCAGCGCCGCAGGCGCTGCTCTCTCTCTCTTTTGTTGCCAACGATGCTCACAGAGAACTTGGAGCTCTCTTTTCTGTCTCCCCTTGCGGTGAGAAGGGAGCCCCAATTTTTTGTCCCTTTTTTAAAACACCATAAGTGAAAAATCACTTTTCACCCCTCACTTTCTTTTATTTCCAAAACACCCGTTTTGACTTTTGGGTAAATTCTCCTTGTTTTGACTAAACACAACTAATACTAGCAATTCTCTCAATATTAGTGGGTTTAATCAAAAGCTTAATCCAATTAATAATGAAGCCACATGTGCAAAGTAAGATTGGTTACGTATTACATTATAAACTAATTAACCAATCTTAACAAAATTTAACTAATCACCCTAATTATCATTAACTATGTATTTTAAACTAATTGATGTAATTGATGTTTAGTTAAAATAAAAAAAAAATTCATAATTAAAGTTTAGGTCATATTTTAACAGAATTCAATGAATGATGTTGTGAAGAAACACATTTCAAGAATTATTCCTTGTACCTTTTGTTGTAAGAAAACTTGTGAATATTTATTAAGTGTAATGTTATTGTCTTTTGCTTATTTTGTTCAAGTGTAAACATGTACAAACATTTCAAGTCGTTTATGGAATTTTATTATTTGAGAAGTCTTTATTTATCAAGTTATCTAGTTGAACAATATTGTGTATGTACAATAAGAGGTAAGAAGAGCACTAAAAACTAAGGTTGTAAATAGCCATAATAAATGTCATTAAAACATGTAACTTGACAATATTTAGGTGTCAACAATTACATAATATAGACTATGTGGTCATGACTATAAAATATAATCATTAAGGGTTCAATCATGACTATAAATTATAGTCATTATATCGGACTAGATGTTCGTGTAAGTGTCATTAATAGATTAGTAATGACTACAATTTGATGTCATAAATGATTCCATTATGACACTTATTTACTATTGTTATTACTTATTCGATAACTATATACATGTGTCATTAGTAGTTCAACCATGACCATGATATGGTGTCATAATTGGTTCTATCGTGACACTTTTAAGGAAGTGCCATGGTTAAACCTTTCATGACTGTACTAGAAACAAAATGACAACAAACACTATAACTATTATTTTTAGTCAAGTAAGGTCTTTATGATTATATATTATAGTCATTATATGTGATATTCATAGTAGTGTTGTAAATTCACCTAATTTTTGAAATTGCAATTAAATTGGCATTCTTTAATAATAATCTATGTATCGAACTAGAAGTTTTATTATTCAACAATCTATCTACAAATTCAATTTTGTAAACTCAACTAATTTTTGAAACTTCAATTCAATTCATATTCTTTGATAATAATCCAAATCCCAAACTAGAAGTTTTATTATTCAATAATCTATCCACAAGTTCATTTTTTGTAAATTTAACCTAAATTTTGAAACTTCAATTTAATTGGTTTTCTTTTAATAATAATTCAATATATCAAACTACAAGTTTTATTATTCAAGAATCTATCCACGAGTTCATTTTTGTAAATTCAACCTAATTTTTTAATCTTCAATTCACACGAGTTCGTTTTTGTAAATTCAACCTAATTTTTGAATCTTCAATTCAATTGGTATTATTTAATAATAACATTTTAACTTCAAACCATTTTTTTAAAATTTTCAATGCAATTGCTATTCTTTATGATAAATCCATATACCACTAAAAAAATATAATCAATCATTCATAAGTTAATAGAAGTTTTATGACTCAATAATGTTAAAACTTAACCATAATATATAACTCAATAATATTAAATCAAAACCATAATATAATACTTACGTAATAAAAACCACGTTTTTTAGTTTGTAACTCAATTGAAGTTCAACAATTTTAAACCAATTAATAATATTTTACAATAAAAACAATATTTTCTAACTTAAAAATATAAATGTTGTTAGTAGTTGTTTATTTAAATAGATAATTTTCCTAGTCTACTTACATGACCGAAGCTTATATCGTAGTACTTAAATTAACATGTGTATAAAGTTCATTGTTTACTTATTCTAGATTATGGATCCGGGAAAAGTAGTAATAGTGTTGATGTTACTTTACACATGGAAAAATATGTTTTTTTTTTTAGCGAACCTTATCCTAAGAAGGTAAAACTATCGTACATTATTTAAACATCATATTCCACAAATGACCTTTTTCAAATTGATTAGAGAAATTGACATCGCTTGTCATGAGACAACAAAAATGAATCGTAACTATTTTCAAATCCTGTGCGACACGATAACGACACACGGTAGCTAGTCAATGAGGTACCGAATGCATAAACATGAATGAAATGGTAGTAATGTTTCTGCACATATGTACCCCATGATGTTAAAAACTACATCACTCGACGAATTTTCTCAAGCTCCAATGAGACTATGTCACGACACTTTGAGAACGTTCTTACCGCAGTAATCCGTTTTCACAAGATTTTATTTTAAACCCCTGAACCAATTCAATCATCATGCGCCGATAATAGATGGAAACGATTTGAGATATTGTTACCTAAACCTAACTTACACAGCCACAGACCAATTTCAATTATTTTTTTCAAACCATGCAGAATTACCTAGGTGTTTTGATAGAACTCGCATAGAGATATATGTTCCAGCAGAGAATCATGCATCTCTTAAAAATAAGAAAGATTTGATAACAATGAACGTTCTTGGTGTTTGCCCTCCAAGTGGGGAGTTCAATAAGTCCTCGCTAGATGGAAGTTCATACAATACTTGTTCTTTAGTAAGTATGAATAAGTTTGTAATGAGCTATTAGAAATTTCGTAGTAGGAACATGCAATTAATGTAACGGAAGCGTGTGATTAGAATTTTTTTTTCATAATTATACCATTTAATGACCAATTGATTAATCATATTAATTTACATACAAACCCTAGGTGATTTACTTGTTGTAATTAAAAGCTACTCACATTGAATGACGCATCTGATCTAGTCTAGTGGTTCTTTATGCTAAGTAGGATCAATCTATTCCCTAGAGCATTCTTGATTGATCTCCACCAAACTTCCAAGTTATGACTTCTTTGAGTGCTTGGTAGGAAGCCTTTTAGGGAAAAAAGCTTGAAACTTTTATTTAGGAGGAAAAATAGAACTCAATTATGAGAGGAATTTCTCAATTTGAGAATTAGGTTACTCTAATCTTCGTGAGATGAGAATGAAGACATTTCAAGCCTCTTATTAATATCAGATGAATGAATATTTAGATTAGGAAAATAAATATCTTTGAATATCTAATATTAAAAGATATGTGAAAATCATATCTTATTTAAATGGGGAATTCGAAAAATCCATCCCTCCCTAGGACGAATTTTCCTTCCCAAATAAGAGGAGAGATTTTCGAATTTTCCAATATATCTCATATATTATATTATATATTTTTAATTGATATTTATCCAGAAATATCAATTTCATATTATATCCAATATATTAATAAATAAACAAATAAGTCCCTATAATTAATCCATCCAATTATGTCCAACATATTAATTAATATTTTTCATTTAATAAAAATCCAATAATTACTAAATCAATAAATATGTCCAACATATTAATTATAATTCTCCATTTAATAATTATCCAATAATTATAAAACCAAATAATATGTAACACATTAATTATAACCTCAAACTTAATAACTAACCAATAATTATTAGAATAATATGTCTAACATATTTAATAGCTAAGATCTCTCAATAATTAATCAAATAATTATTTATAACTAATTTCTCCTTATTAATATTTATCCAATAAATATTAAATTAATATATATAATATATTTATTAATTAAGTTTAACCATTAAACTTAAACTTGTATTAATTATGTCCCACATAATTATTTCATGAATTTGAACTCTTTAAATTCAGTCTCTAATAAAATAGTGTACCGACAATTATGAGCTAGCTCGGGGATCGATGAATAAGTTAAAAGCTACAACAACTTAGGATACAATCCCTCCTCGTTAACATCAGGCTTATTCCATTAAAGCCATGTGTTGAACTCTTTCGCACTATTGGACAATTTAGCATCCACTGATATAATCGATCATCTGTCCTATGATCCTTCACGAGCTAGTTCGTAATTCACAATTGAGATAGGAAATCTTTTCTACCCATATGATTACATCTTTCTCATTAAGCATCACTCATTCCTCTAATGAACAAGTTGTTTATAGTCCCACTTTAAATGATGTCCTCTCGGGGCAATGAGAGTCAATATCCCTTTGTTCAGGCTCCAAAATTAGCTCTTAAGTGTAACGACTCGGTCTATATCCGTTAGGTTATACTACAAAGATTACTAATGCATGAAAAAATTTAGTAAAAATTTTGGTAAAGTTTTCCCTTAAATATGAGAAACCCTCATCTATAAAACCTGTAAAAAGAACCTGGACATTTCAAAATTCATTTAAAACGACAATTCAAGTATAAATCAAAGCATTCAATCTATCAAGGCAGTCAAATAGTTTAAACATAAATATAAATTTTAAATTTCGGTTTCAAATTTAAAATGGTTTAAAAATACACTACAAGAATGAAAGCATAAGGCGATAGAACATTTAGTCGCCTTAAGCATGAAAATCTGCCGCCTTAGCCTAAGGCGACGAAAAATGTTTCATCGCCACCTCCGTCGCCTTAGCCTAAAGCGACACATAAAGTCTTCCGTCGCATTTTGGTCCCCTTCGACAGTAGAAGCTTCATTGTCGCCTCAAAAGTGACCTAAGGCGACAGAAGAATGCTTATGACGCCTTAGGGGTCTAAGGTCTTTGTCGCCTTAGGTATCTAAGGCGACAGAGCTCTTCCATCGCCTTAGGTAATCTATTTTTAGGTGTCTAAGGCGATGGAGGTTGTCTTTGTCGTCTTAGGTATCTAAGGCGACAGAGCTCTTCCGTTGCCTTAGGTAATATGTTTTTTTTTAATGAATTAGTTTGTAATTCTTTTTTTTGATAAATTAGTTTAAGATTTTGTTTTTTAAATGAAAATAGAACTTCAAAATCCAATCACATAAACAAAATCCAAACACTTAACATTTCCATAAATACAAATAAAGTGCTCCAAATGAAATGTAAATAAAGTAATGTTAAAAAAAAAAATCCTAAAAATGAGATGTAAAAAAATGTTTACAACTTTCAAAGCTGAGATAACACAACTGAGATGACATGTGGGTTCGATCCACTTTTGACCTAAAATAAGCAAGAATAATAAGAATGTTAGAAGTTTCAATAGAAAAACTTGAATATCGAGAACATAACACAAACTAAAATATTTCTATAAATTTCGGCAACATGACAACGTATTTTGAATTTACCCAAAAAATTTAAACCTGTAAGAACATATATTCTAAAATAGTGACTATCTTTATTGCAGGATAGCCGAAACAAAATTTAAACAAGTTCTTAAACAACATTTAAAAATTGAAGCAAGAACTTTACCTTTCTACTTAGATGACGAGCCACTGTCGACGAGCCTCTTTAAAACCTCGGCTAGTTGGGCTTGAAGAATTTCTTGTGTTTCATTCATCCTTCCTTGTTGGTCTATCATTCTAGCTTGTGCTTCAATCATTTGTTCATGTAGCTGTATGTTTTCAGCAGTTACAACTGTCATTCTCTCGGCCATTTCACGTTGTCTTGAGGCAGCGGAACACATTGAAACTGAAGAAGAAGATCTTCCTCTTCTCTCTGAAGGAAAGTAGGTAGTGTCTCTAATTCTATCTGTGCACCTACCTAGCACTTGTTCACATATTTTTTCCTGTGTTAGAGGCATTCCAGCTGTATTTGATTCATTCAGCAATTTTATCATCTTCTTCTGTATAAATAGAATCATAAAATTATATATAAATTAAAGCATAAAATTAATTTATGCTAAGTAGATAATGAACTTACCTATGACTCATTTACCTGTTAACTAATCCAACGACCTTTAACTTCATAATCGTGCACTTTATAGCGTATAGCCCTGAAGACTTCGATTGAACCTATCTTTTCTTCTCCCTTTGCTATTTTATACATTCATAAACATAATAAATTAATTTCATAATTATCGTATAGGAAATACATTAATAGAAATGAAGTAAATAAAGACATACATCTTCAACGATTTTCACAAAGGAAAATGGGATAGTGTGATGGTTGTAAGGCAATTCAACCTGTGCTTTCTTTCCTCCCTCCGTCTTAGCCTGCCATTCCTCTGACTTTCATCGATTGCACAGGTACTCCCAATCTCTGATATCAGTTACCCTATGGTAGGGTTTATTGTGTCGCTCCTCCGAAGGCGTATTCCTAAAAGAACAAACTAAAATAGTTAAAATAAATTAAAATGTATACTAAACAAAAAAAATTTGTTTGTTTATACATTATACCTATAGTGTTTATACATTTTGTACCTATGGTCCTTCAGTATGTTCTGCATCATATTCTCGATAGTCGAGTTCATGGTGGAATTATCCAAATCCAGTTCGAAATATGTCTATTGAAGTTTCAATATTCATTTTAATGCCGTTAGTCATATATAATTTAAAAGTCTATAATACTAAACAGAAAACTAAGTAAAATGTTACTTTACCAGTAGTTTTTGCTTCACGAATTCGATATCCGCCTCAGTAATCTCTGACCAATTCTGTGCATGAACAGGAAATGACTCTCGTACAAGTACGCCTATTTTGTTGCTGAGAGTGTTAGCTTCTTTCCCTATTGCCTTATTATTCCTTTCATTGAATTCCACACGTATTCTTCCTTCCTTTCCCACTCTCTTATTCAAAAGTTCTCTCCTGGAATGTCTACGAGAGCGACTAATCGAGGTACTACTAGCTGTTTCACAAATGTTAGTAAATGACTGAAAAAATAGAACGTAAAGTAACATTGTTCATAAACTATATTATCTCCAGCTTCATGACTCGAATCAATAGTAGCAAGGACGAATTCCTCATTTTTAGTGTCATCAAAGATAGAGTCCGCTCTACTTCTCAAATCAGCAAGCATAATGATAACCTATAAGAGTTAGCATTATATGTTTTCGTAAGTATCCAAACCAACATAAAAAGTGCAACACTAATAATGGAAAAGAAATAAAAAACTAACATTTATGTGTCAATAGTTTCAACATCCTCGTCGTCGTCATTAATGAATTGATTTTCATCTTCTAATTCATCATTAATCACTTTATCAAATGTTGTAAGGTCAACAATATCTAGCCTACACAACTGGTTATCTTCTAAAGACTCGTCCACTCTATTTCTGCCTTCATGTAGTATGCATTTAGCCTGATCAATTAGTCCGTCCACAACTTCCTTATTTTCAACTTCTAGGATATCCCATAAACTTTTATTATAAACTTGTTGAAAAACTTGTTTTGCTTGGCTGGCAAGGATGAATGGCTCATTTTTAAACCAATATTGTAAAGTGTTTATCGTTCTTAAACTCAAATGAGTGTGATATCTTCTTTATTTATTGTTCTTATTATACCAGTCACATCTAAATATCATTACTTTTCTTACACAACTAAATGACGCTTCTAATACTTCAGTAAGTACACCGTAATAATTGCTTGAACCGTCAAAAGTACCACTTTCTCCATGAACCATTATTCCACTATTTTGTGTAACATGTCATGGATCATTTATTATTGTAGTTTAACGTACTTCATTTACTATAAAAGTTGTATATGATCGTATGAACTAGGTCACATAGCCATTGCGTAAAGATCATCACACTTGTTTCTTCTTTTGCGTATTTCAAGTACTTCTTTTTTAAACCAATCAGGAAACTATTGTTCATGTTTTTATATAAATCATTTGATGTCCTTATAATTGGTCGAATCAACTCCAAATATTTACTACAACAAATGAAATGAATAA
Organism: Cyclanthera cordifolia; assembly: GCA_037832605.1. NCBI lineage: Eukaryota > Viridiplantae > Streptophyta > Magnoliopsida > Cucurbitales > Cucurbitaceae > Cyclanthera > Cyclanthera cordifolia. Next base: position 8,831 of record JBBMEG010080931.1, read on the forward strand.
ACATTAATTATAGTAAATGTCACATAAATGCCGAAAGAAAACAATCCAAATTACCTAAAAATACTTACGCAAGAAAAGTACTTATTTCGTCGCAGTTATTTAGAATATATCAATGTAGCCTCTGTATATCCACTGGATTTAGGGTAATATTCGATGTCTTGCCCAACAGTTTAACATTCTGTCTGTATACCTCATACTCACTAAATATTTCAATATTTGGATTATCATCGTCATTTCTCTACTGCCTATTTATCCTAGTCTCTATCCCATTGAAATAAGATGAACAGAAGTTTAGAAACTCGCTCATCACATACTCTTCTGTTATACAACCTTCTGGTCTAACTTTGTTCCTCATATGAGCCTTTAAAGTACTTAAACTTCTCTCAAAATGGTACATCCAACAATATTTAACTGGCCCAACAACCTTACATTCGTACGGCAAGTGTACAATTAAGTGCACTATTACTTCAAAAAATATTGGGTGAAAGATTTTCTCCAATTTGCAAAGAATTATAATTATTTCATCTTGCAGCCGATCTAACTTACTTACACGAAGTGTCTTCGAACATAAATCAGAGAAGAAAACACATAACTCAACAATAGTAGTAGTTATCTCATTTGGCAAGAATTTACGAATACTGATAGGGTAAGTCGTTGCAGCAGAATATGACAATCGTGTCTTTTCAAACAAATTTTTTTTCCTTCGTTCACACACACATAACGTGAAATGTTTGATCCAAAACCATCAGGAAATTTAACTGATTTGATGAAGTTTAAAAATTCCACCATCTCTTCACTTGTCAAAGTATAAGTGGCATGCGGTTTAACGAACTTGACCACTTGCTTCTTTAAGTGTAAATCTTTTCAAATTTTAAGATCTTGCAAGTCCAAACGACTGTTAAACGTGTCCTTAGTCTTTCCTTTAATATTCAATACTGTTCCAAGCAAGTTCTCGCACACGTTTTTTTCAACAGGCATGACATCCAACTTATGTCGTAGTAATAGTTTTGACCAATATGGAAGGTCAAAGAAAATACTCTTCTTCCTCCAATTTTTTTTAAATTGTTTCCTCTTCTTAACCTGTTTAGAAGGATGTTTACTTAGTACCAGAAAATTAATAATACTTAGTTGGTCTAAGATCTCTTTTCTATCCCATGATTCTAAAGGTTAAAAAACTTTGAGCTTCCCATTAAAAAGTTTACTTTTGCGCCAACAATGATTCATTGGGAGGTATGGTCAATGACCGGTATAAGCAATTTTGCCTCTAGTTCTAACTCTTGAAGTTTGTTCCTTGCAAATAGAGCATGCTTGATAACCTTTCATACTCCAACCAGATAAATGGTCATACGCTGGAAAATCATTTATGGTTCATAGTACAACAACATGTAGTTTAAAGTGTTCATCTTTATAGGCATCGTACGTTCAAACCCAATTATTTCATAATTCCTTCAATTCATCAATCAACGGTTGTAAGTACACATTCATCTCTTTTCTAAGAGATTATTGATCAGGAATTAGCAAAGACGTGATAAAATTCATTTCTTTCATGTGTTGAATCCATCACTAGATAATCCTAGCCGCACATTTCTTGAATCCAAAGCAAATAATAGGAATTCTCGATCCAAATGTTTCCAACCTTCGCTATCTACTGGATGTCGTAACACACCAGGCTCGTCAATCCCTTTTCTTTATGTCATCGCATATCTAAAGCATATTGTTTGGACGAAAACATTCGCTTAAGTCTTGGAATTAAAGGAA
>JBBMEG010080933.1:0-45971 GCA_037832605.1 Cyclanthera cordifolia
ATTAATGTTTTCAAGTTAAACAAATTGAAGAGGAAGACTTGGAGAATCCGACCATATACGACCAAAGTCAACAAATACTATGAACTTAAAAGATTGAGACATTAAGTAAGCATGCTTCATGGTATTCGAGATGAGCTTGTGACGTGTGCATGAACCTTTTGGACTAAGTTTTTTATATTTAACAATTAAATACTGAAATTATTTAAAATTACATGTTTGGTTCAAAAGTTGGAACTAAATTAACAAACAAGTTATTATAATAATTAATTTGAATCTATTTATAAAAAAAGTCACGAAAAAATTATAATAATAATTTGTTTGAATATGCCTAAAAAAATTTGTTATATCTATATGATATAATAATTTACGAGAAGTTAATTTAATTTTTCTTTTCTGGAAGAAGTTAATTTAATTTTTTTTTTTTTTTTTTTACAAAAAAAAAGGCACTTGAAATAAATCGAGTAAAATAAGAAAGAAAAGTCTTGAGTAAGGGTCAAAAGAAGTGGCTTAGAAACACGTGAAGGAATGACCTTATAATGTTTTTTTCGTTATTCTTCGTCAATGGTCATGGGCGGCTTAAATAAAAAAAGCCTTTTTTTTCTTTTTTCCTTGACTTCACTTAATATTAATCTAAAATATAATTTTAGTTTCGGAAAATTTCACGAGTAACAAAAAGAAAAAAAAAAAAAAAACCAATAATTTTATAGAAAAATTCAATATAACAAAAAGAATCAGATAAAATTAATTGAAAATAATAAGAAATTACTTTTTAAAAATTATTATAAATAAAATAAGAATACTAAAATTTAGTGCACACAACAAATTTTATTTTAATTTTATATTTATAGTTTTGTTTAATTTAAATCGATCATTTTTTATTCTTTTAGTAAAAAAGCTTAAATTGATATGTATAATAAAAAGAATTTAAATGGATTGAATTAATTGTCTCGATAATATCCAAGAATGTTAAAAAATTTAATGCAAATAAAGACAAAATCCAAAGATGTATCTTATTATTTATAGAATTGGTTGCTGATAGCATCTCTAGTTTAATTCTGAATTTTTGAAAAATACTTTACTTTTATTTTATTTTAAATCAGCTTAATTTATTTAAACCATTTGGTTAAAACTCTCCCATTTTTTTTGACTTCTATATAATTATATATATTTTTTAATAATTCATGAAAAATTATCATACCTTTATAGAGAAAAATGATAATGTTTAAATTTTATATCTATAAAAAAGACGAGCATCAAATACCATAATACAAATCGGTATTGTTTCTTAAGAGTGTACATGACTCGAGAGATATTTTTGGACTAAATCAAAATTTTGGATAGGTCAATTTTTTCAGCCCAACCCTACTTAACTCAACCTTACATTTTTGGGTTGGGTTTCTTCTATTCAAATTATTAGTTTACGAATTTGAACAAAAGTAGGATGTACACGTGAGTTAGGTTGTATTGAGTTATGAATGTTTTTGATCAACCCAAATTTTTGAGTTGGTGGATCCACTAACCTATACAATCTTACATATTTGAGCAACCAAAATACATAAATTTTTAGATTAGGTTGAATTGAATCATTGAGTCGGTTTGATTTTAAATCAAATATGTAGGTATGAGTCTCTCTCTCTCTCTCTTTATATATATATATATATATATATATATAACTTAGTAGAAGTGGCCGGCAGCTGCTCGAGAATTCAAAGTCTTAGGATTTATAATATATATATTGTTTTGGGGATTTTTCATATATAGTAAAAAAAAAAAGAAAAAAATTTCATGTCTAGCAAAATTTTGAAAATATTTCCTATATAGTAGGAAAATAGGTCGTTCATGTAAAATGATCATTTGAACTGATAGCTTCAATCAATTCAGCTATAGCTTCCAATCATTAGTTTAACTTCACCTGATAGCCTTCAATCAATAGTTGAGTTGATAATTCTTCAATCAGTAGTTCACTTAATAGACTTAATCAATTGGTGGATAGATTCAATTAGGTCACTAACAGTCTTTTAATTAGTTTGCTGAAAATAGGGATAAAATTGAAATTTTTGAATAATGAATGAAAATCTGCTATGTATGAATTATTTTTAGAAAAATGTCATAATTAAAATAGATGAATGAAAAGTTGCTATGTGGAGTAATTTCTCTATTGTTTTTATAAAAATCAGCATAATAACATTAATTAATCATACAACATCAATTTATACCATATTATATATATATATATATATATATATATATATATAATATAAAGACTATTTAAAAGATTTTTGGAGAATATAAATTTAAAAATAGTAGTTAAATAAAATAAAGATATGCATTTATAAAAAATCCGGGTTAGCTTAGGTCAACACAAATTAATTTTAGGTCAACCCCAGATCTCAATATTGGATTCACTTCGGTTCATTTGAGCTACTCAATGTTTTCTGTCGAGATGTCGAGATGAAATGTTAGACTGCAGTTTTCAAAAATTGAATCTTCAACATTAGACGTGTTTAAGGAAGATGCCTTTCGGATCTAGCTGAATATGATAATAAGAGTAGGACTATCATGACTCATCGATGGAAGTAGAATGAAATTATCATGTCTATTTCCGGAGTCAAAAAAAGAAATAGATAATTGAAGGGAAAAGACAAAAGAATCTCAAGAAATCCTAATTTCATTGTGAAAAAAAAAAAAGGAAAAATTTCATCTTGATGCACCAAGCAATAACAAAAAGATGAAGAATATATTACAAGTTTATATTGCATCAAAAAAGAAGTGGATGATATAAAAGATATCGAACAAATGACTTTCGTCTTTGATCGTATCAAGCCTTAAAATGTTCAACCTTTAGTCTCTTAAAGAATGAGTAGGGTCGCAACAAAAAAACAAGTTCATAACTTCTGCCTCTACTCGTCTTACAGATTTTCAGAGGCAAAGTTACTCTGCATAAAATACAGAAAAACCTTCAACATGAGTTTTTGATCGGCTCAAAGCTCTTTGTCATCAACAAAAAACAAAGGTCATTACCTTGAATAAATAACTATTAACGAAGAGGACATGGACAAAACAATTCATAGTCTTAATGCTTAAATTAAAATGAAAAAGGAAGATTTATGTTTTCATGAACACATATAGTTTCTAGAAAGTGAATAAAAGTCTCGTTTTGTTAATAAATCCAACAAATGAGGGATTTGATCAAGACCATGATGAAAACATATAAATGTAATGCTCCTTACCTAAAGAGCATAAATTACATGATGTTTTTGCTTACATGAACTTAAAAGGTAAATGTCATAAAATATTGAATCATATTATGACTTGATCCCATAACAAAATTAAAGGTTATAAATAATTTAATACAAAATTTAAAGTTCAGCCTTCTTTCCTAAGAAAATATATGCACCTCATGAAATAAGAAATTCAAGGTGGATATATATGAGAATCTTTTTCTAAGAAAATATATGCACCTCATGAAATAAGAAATTCAAGGTGGATATATATGAGAATGTTTTTCTCCCACTTTGTTTGAGATTCATTCTTCTCAAGATCCTTCACTTCCCTCTTTCAAATTTACATTTGATATTTAACAGTGTTGCTCTCTCCAAATTCAAGGTCATCGTCACTCTTTCAAAGAAATATGACATTTTCTTCAAGTGCAAGATCATCGTTATTCTCTCTAAAGTTAAAGGTTGTGCCAAAAGTTGAGGTGTCATCACTTTCCTTAAGTCTAATTATTTAATTGCGCTTCCTAAATGTGAGATCGTCGCTTGTCTTTTCAAGTTTGAGCTCATCTTCGCTCTATCGAAGTATGAGATAGTCATTGCTCAAGTTTTGACATTACACCTTCACCTTCAATTTCTTAGTTTGATGCCCCCGGGTACACATACATACATACACACACATAAAAAAAATCAAATAAGTAAAAAAAAAATGGTGAGCATCGCTATAGTGGCAGGATTGTCATTAAGAATGGTGACCTACATTGTAGGAAGATAGAAGTGAGGTCACTAAAAGGAGAAAGCACATGCATCACGACAAAGGAGCACATTGAAATCGTTGATAATATGAGCTGATGTATGAGTTAATGTACTAGTTGCTGGTGATATATGAGTCAATGCACTATCTTCACAACTAAAGGGAAAACCCAACTGGCCATCTTCCGAAAGCTTATGCTTTGACTTCATTGTGAAGTACAAGCATCGCTACGAAGGAGCACATCGAATTCTCCGATAATATGTGGTGTATGATTCGATGTAATAATGATATATGAGTCGATGCACTACCTTCACAACTAAGGGGAATACCGACAAGTCACCATCTCAAAGCTAGTGCACTGAATTCATTGTAATGCACTGCTTCATTGTAAAGCACGAGCCTCGCTGCAAAGAATCACATCTCCTTTTATTTTTGATATATGAGTTGATGCCCTATCATCACAACTAAGAGTAATACCGACAGGTCATTGCCCCAAAGTTTATGCATTGACTTCATTGTAAAGCATGAACATCGCAAAGAAGAAGCACATCACCAAGTCTTTGATGATTATTTATGTTATTTGAGTCGATGCACTACCTTCACATCTAAGACGAATATGAGCGGGTCATCGTAATAAAGTTGTTGCTCTTACTTCATTGTGAAGCACGTGCATCGTGGCGAAGGAGCACGTCAAATTATCTGATAATATGTGATGTATGAGTCGATGTACTAGTGATATAGGAGTCGATACACCACCTTTACTATTAAAGAGCATACCAACAAATTATCATCTGAAAGTTGATGCATTTACTTCATTACGAAGTATGCACAATCATAGTGCCGCCAATAAAATTGGTGGTGAATGATAGAATGAGAGAAAACATCATGATCATAATAAAGAAAAATGTGCCAAAATCCAAATAAATATAGATGACATATTAACACATGCATTATCTCATCATAGACTATTTACCTTCAAAATTTCAAGATTTGAGATTATTTAGCTTCAAAATTTCAAATAAATCATGTTTTAAATTCATGCAAATAGAGATGGAATTTGATTGCTTCCTATCAAATTTCAGCAAATAGTGTGAGGAAATTTGAATTTGAATTTTGATTTCATTTCAAAAAGTCAAGATTCTTTAAATCAAATCTCTTATTGTTTTTGGATAAATCTCAAATTCTTTTTTTTTTTTTCTTTTAAAATGGCAGCAATCTAAAATTCAAAATTTTGCATGATCATATCTAATCCAAAAATTTATCCCTTATCAAGTTGATTTCAAAGCAAATCCTTGGAGAAGCAATTTATTTTAGAGAAATTATAATGAATGCGTTATTCTCACAGAATAATTACAAATGTAGTTAAATTTTAGAGGATAAATTATAAATTTAGTCCCCTATGATTTGATGAAAGTTAGAATTTAGTTCCTATGATTTGAAAAAAACTACAATTTAGTCCTTATAGTTTGAAAAATTAGAATTTAGTCATTAAGGTTTGATAAAATTTTAAAAACAGTCTCGTCGTTCGTAATTGTTGGTAAATAAAAGCAAGTTAGAGACTGATTCAAATATCTCATTACGCTTGTGATTAAACTGACGCTTCAAAGAATACGTATTCGAAGTTAAAAGCAAAAAATTAAGCTATGTTTCGACTCAAAATTAACTTTTTGAGATCCATTCGTATATGTTTGTGTATAAAATTTCAAAAATGAGCATTTGTTGTCTTAGAAGTATCATCACTTTGTAAATTGACACGTCATCGTCTCAAATTTAATGACAAAATTAAATCAAGTTTTTTTTTACCAAATTTCTAAGTCAAAGATAAACAAGTAAAAAAATGATCATCATCAACAAGTTAGAGACTGATTCAAATATCTCATTAATTCTACGAACTGTCATCCAAATAGATAAACAAGCCTAAAATTAGATCCAACATCTACAAAGTCAATCTTGAAAACAAGTTATGAAACCCTTCAACACAAATCCAATCTCAAGAATAAGTTGCAAAGCCTTGAAACAAATTCAACCACGAAAACAAGCCGCAAATTAAGCTTTCACGACAAATGTATATAGATAGAAATAATCAAATTAGGAACAAATAGAAATTGCACTCCACATTGTACATATTCAAATGAGTACTATATACAAATTTTATATTTACACGCATATCGATTCAATCTTATCTATTGAACAAGCATGATTAAAATAACATCTTAAATATATCATAAACATCAAAAAAAAAAAAAAAAAAAATCATATCAATACCATCATGAAGAAACAAGATATTGCATAGATTTGTTTGAATATATATGTAGTTCTTCTTTTTTTTTTTTTTTTTGAGTGTTCAAATGGAATGATGAACAATATTAGGTAAATGATGGGTAGTGTTTGGAAGTTGATGAAATTGGGTCCAAGAAGTGGATGAATTAGGAATAGAAGCTATAAGAGTTTCCCAATCAATGAAAGGATTAATATTATTATTATTATTATTATTATTATTATTGTTTGCATCACCATCGCACCCTATGTGTGTCACGTGCTTCACATCTGTTGGATTTCCTATTTCCATTTCTTCCATCTCCTCCTCTTTGTACACTGTGATTTACAAACAATAATTATTTTAATTTCATTCATTATTACAAACTAATTAAATATCACTTTTTATGCTTCATTTATGAATGAAAAATGAAAATTATGTTCATTTGGTTAATGCTTTAATTTGGTAATGATTTAATTATTTCCAAAAAAAAAAAAAAAAAAACTTTTCTAAAAAAGAGAAAAAAATAATAGCTAGTTTAATTAATTCAGGTTTCTTCATACGTTTCTTTAATTTAAAAAGAAGATTTACAAAAGAAAATTCAATTATATTTATGGGTAGAGTCTCAAACCAATTTTAAAGCTAGTAACATTATGAGTATTAATTCATACACAATGTCTTTGAATTATTGTTCTGTTTGACAATTCGATCAGGTGTTTTATTGATAAATGCACTAGTAGAAATCAGAGTTTTAGTGTCGGTCATATGTCGACATCTTTGATGTTTGGTATAGGACAAACGACTGCCATCAATACAGATGACAATAAAGACATCAATTACTTTTTGTGTTGGTCTGACCAACACCATATATCGATTGAGCCAGTTTTTTAATATATTGTGTCGGTTTTTTTGGTTTCGGTCATATTTGGTGTCGGTCTGACCGACACCAATTGTCCAGACCGACACCAAAGACGCCAAAAGTGACCGACACAGTATATTCGTGTTAATTTTTTTTTTTTTTTTTTTTTTTTTTTTTTTTTTTTTTTGTCTATTCCCTCTTTTGCAGTAGATATGTATAGTGGATATTAATTATTTACTAACAATATTTTTGTTTATAATTTTTTTGAAAATTGAAAATTTAAATTGTAGTCTAATTTTGAAAACACAATAGCTTTTTAAAAAAACATTTCAATTATTAGTTTTTTTCCAATTTGAATTTACAACATTTGGATGGGTGTACGCTAATACTCCTCCTCTTGTTGGCTTGAAATTTTAATTCAAATGCGATAACAAATATAAAATTTTTAAGTCAAATCAAGTATAATTCAACTAACACTAGTGATGTATTAGCATTCACCCGATCAGTGGTTTGAGTCCCTCTTTATATATCTCCTCCCCTAATTTATACTCAAACGAAGAAAAACAAATTAAATGGTTAATTTATTTAAGATTTTACAAAATGTTTTTGAATTAATTAGATCATAATATAATTAAGAAAGTAAATGGTGTAGGGTACATTTTTAAACAGATATAAAAAAAAACATTAAAAAAAACAATAAACTTGGTTTGATGTTTTATTTGTTTTTTAAAAAGAATATATTGCTTAGTAAATACAAAATAATGGAAAACTGGCCAGTTTGGACTATATTATTTAAAGAAATTATTTATTTCTCTTACTCTTAAAAATTCATATAAAAACAAATCATATATAATTCAATAAGAAAAAAAAATTTACACATTGAAAACTTCCACTTATTATATTGCTGAATTAAAAAAAAAAAAGTATTTAAATTTCTTTTTTCTAACAAAAATAAAAAAGAAAAAGAAAAAAATAGAAGAGAAACTCACCAAATAATTGAGAGATGTTCTTGAAACCTTTGTAAAGCCTATGAAACCCAACTCCTATATTAGGCTTTGCAAGAGCTGTAAACTTGTGTGAATTCTTCAAACTTTCTTCTAATACCATTTCACCACCAACTTCTTCATCTTTCTCACCTTCAAAAATTAAACATTTTAAAAAAAAACATATAACATTAGTATTGCATATATAATTTACATAATTATGTAATAATTTATATAATTTCTCGCATCAAACAAAACTTTACTAAACTCATTTGATCAAGCGACGAATTTAAAATCGAAAAAATCGAAAACGCGCCCCGGTAACAACTCTTCTATCTAGTTTCTTATTACGAACGATAAGAAAACTATCCTTCGCCTGGCCCGAGAAGCGAAAACACATAGTAAAAAGAAGTAAAAAGAGAGAGAAAAAAGATCAGTACTTGATGTAGGAGAAGAATTAGGGTTAAGTGGTTTGGAAGTTGCATTGTGTTGAATTCCCACAGCAATACTTGATTCAGAGATGCATCCAATTGAGAAAGGAAGAACAACAAATCTCTCCATTTTACGTCTCATTTTTTTTTTTTGATTCAATTTTTGTAGGGAAGTGGAGAAATTGGTTTGTTATAATGGAGTTGTGGCTTTCGTTTAAAGCTACAATCATGTTTACGTATACCAAGCTCAAGGCTTTTGCTACTAGGTAAGGTGGTGTTTGGTACAAGAAACCAAAAACAAACAAACAAACAAAAGGTTTATTTATTTTTTTTTTTAATAATCTAATTGAATTTAGGGTTTGTTAAATTTCATTTGATGGAAATCTTCTCTTTCTTACCTAACTATCAAACTAAACTTAATTCTCTCATAAATGTTGGATTTTGGAATTGGAATTTACTTTGGCATTCTCTTATATATATCCTCTGTCTATTTTTGCTTTGAACTGCATCTAAGAGTGAAGACTATTTTTACTAACCTTCGTGTATTTTTTGTACATGATTTGACCTATTCACATGTTGAAAAAATTCGAAAGTGTTTTTCAAAATCATGTGAGCTTAAACTTTTAAGTTTATAGGTTCATATGTTTCGTCTCAACTAGCATGTATTTTAGAAAAATTCTTTCGAAGAGTTTCATCTGAAACTTAATTAATTAGCAATTTGTTAAGAGTATAAGTACATCTATATCTTATAAATTAATTAAAATTAAATGTTGTGTCATCTTAATTAATTAAAATGTTGTGAGTTTTCCTTTCTCTCGGTTGGATCCTCAATGATGCCAATTTAATATGGTGACTCTTTTAAGCTCTTTTGATGCCTAAAATGATTTTTAGATCGATTCAACGATAAATTCATTTGACAAAGATGATAGTTTCTGCAAAACAAATGAGGTCACGAGGTCGTAAGACATTAATTTGTTGTTAATAACCATGAAAGCTGCTCTAATTCTTTAACATCTACTGTTTCTCCTAAATGCATATTTGATACGCTAACTCACTTGATACCACTCTTGAGACTCTTTTGATGTTACTCATTATCATACTAATAGGTACGACTTTTATCTTCTAAGAAAATTATTTCATACTTAAACCAACATTAGCGTGCGAATATGCGTGATCCCATGACTTGAATTTAGTGTGGCACAACTCAACACTATCATTTATTCATAAAGTGTTGGGATTTAAGGGTAGGAGCATGCAATTAACGCGACAGTTCCATGTGAAACATATAAAAATTGTATATAATTAATCAATTTAATTATCTATGCGTTTACCCCTGGGAGATTGACTTGGTATAAAAAAGTCTTCTCACAATGAATGACGCCTCTGAGTTATTCAAGTGAGTCTATGTGTGGAGTCGGATCGATCAACTGCCTGGATGACATCTTGATCTCAGCCTCCTTCAACACCGAGTGCCTTGTGGGAGGCTTTTAAAGGAAAAGGGAGCTAGGGAAAGTTTGTTCGAGATTTTGAAAATTTAGAAAAAGAGAGCTCTCAACTTGATATGGGATTTGTCTGTATGAGAAGAGATGAGAATAGAGAACGCCCAGGCCTTCTATCATAGTAGAGAATGAACATTCAAATTAGAAAAGAATAATACATTTCACAAACTCATTCGTAATTCACAGTTGGGACAAGAAATATGTTCTTTCTTTATGATTACATCTTTCTTCTTATGTGCCACTAGTTCCTTTAATGAACAAGCTATATATGGTCCAAACATAAACCAATATCTTCTTCGGCTAGTGAAAAGATGGGTACCTTGTGTTCAAGCCAAAGAATAAGTTCTTGTGGGAACAACTCTTATACTTCCTCAATAATAGGGAATGAGAGAATGCTTTCTTATGACATTGCTTTCCCAACCACTCACTACGACAATCTCCAATGTATGAGGCATATTTACCTAGCGTTGTTTGGTTCGTCTCACCTAGGCACATTAAAAAAATTACTAGGACGATCACAATACTACTTGTCAAGTCTTATGAAAAACTTCTTTTTTCATAGGTATCTCAACTAACATGTCTACACATGAACATCTAGCTAGGATCAAGTTGTCTGAAACTATTACAAAGTAGATTGTACCAATAGTGTCACCAGGACTTAGACGTTCTGCTTTAGTCCATATATATAGACATTTTAGGTTATTAACTTGGAACTAGATCCATTTATATGTCTTACATACTTGTCAAAGTGTTCATCAAAATAACCATGAACGTATGACTATTAATCTAATTAAAGCGATAAATCTGAATGAAGTTTGTAACTTAAACGTACAATTATTGAAAATAATAACTTTTATTAATAACTAAAATAATCATTAAATGTCATACATTAAATGTTGCTTTAATTACAAACTACTGGTTCTTTAAGGCATAGTCCCTAACAAAAACCCACGATCCTTTTTTCTGAGATCTATGACCGGTGACTTGTTTTCTCTTACATTGGAGGCCAGATCTAGACTTTTGGGTTTGATACAATTCCAACTAGTGTTAACTCGCCTACTTCTCAATAGCTTTCCAGCAATGCCTCGCTAGGTCTCGACGACGCTCTAACCAACCATTTTTTGGTACCATACGTTATTTCGATGGTCTTTTCATACCGTTCTAATTGGATATAACCTTGTGGCCTTATTCCCTCTTTTTCTCATCTTTTCTTCCAATTTGTTATCACACATCGCCTTGTTTTGCGTTGTAAAGGTAAAATTGATATTGTTTTATTGTTTATTGTATTAACCGATTATGTATTTCGACTCCATGCTGGATATTATTTTATGTACGAGGTCATATAATTTTATTTTGGTTGATTATCACTCAAGTTGCTCGGAGTAGTAGAGTATCAATCGAGCCTTTGGTGAGGTAAAGATTCTACCTCTATTGTGGTTTATGGCAACAAATGACTAGAATAGTTTCATAATTGTCTTAGTTAAATTCAGGTTGGATATTTATCTTCCTTTGGGCTTATTGGTTGAGATATTTGTTTCCGAGATGAATTATAAACTATGTTGATTGTAGCCATTAGAGGTGTTATAGACAAAATATTTCCTAAAATATTTGGCAAGACCTAAAACCTTTCGAAGGACACCCGAAGCAACTCTAACCACCACAGAAGGTCGGTCAGGGAGGCCTTGAACCTTGTTGGTCGACTAAGCCCCTTAGGGTCCCTCGGGTTAACCAAAGGAAGCATTGACCCCTAAAGAGTCAACTAGGGAGGCCTTGACCCTCGGGGTTCAGCCAAGCCCCTTCTGCCCCCCCCCCCCCCCACCAGGGGGTTGGGCAAAGGAGGCCTTGACCCTATAAGGGTCAGCTAGGGAGGCCTTGACCCTTAGAGAGTCGGTTAGGGAGGTCTTGGGGGTCGACCAAGCCCATTTCGACCACCCAAGGGTCGGCCATGGCATCCTTGGCCCTTCGGAAGTCGGCCAAGGCTATTCTAGCCCCATAGAGGCGGTCAAGGTAAGTTAGAACCTTTTAGGGGTCGATCGAGCTCAATCCGACTCCTCAGGGGTCAGCTAAAGGAGGCGGAGATCCCAGGGGGTCGGCCACGGTGGCCTTAGCCCCTTAAACGTCGGCCAATGCCAATCTGGCCCTTTCAAGGTCGACCAGAGTAGGATTGACCCCTCGAGGGTCGATCGTGGAGGTCGATACTCTTCTCTAGAAGTCGATCGAGTCTAAATGACGAGTGGATCTTGTAATAACGGCTAAAATGTATGTCGAGAGGGATAGAACCCCTCTTTAGGGGCGAGCCGTGGATGTGAGGACCTGTTATGGTTTATTGAGACCAAAGCCGACCTCTGAGGAGATCGGTCGAGTAGGCGGAAACCCATGGGGTTGGCCATGGACGTTAGGAATCTCCCGTGTACGAGTCGACCAAGTCCAAGTAACCTCTCTAAGACCATTTTATCGTAAGGTAGTAGTGGCCGAAGGGTACCACAAGTAGGCCTAGATCTCCCGAGGATGACTCGTGGAGGTTAAGAATCTCCCCTAGGTGTCGATCGAGTCCAAAGTAACGACTGGATTCGCTGATAATGGCCAAGAGTTACGCGGAGAGGGCCAGGACCTCTCTTTAGGGGCTAGCCATAGATGTGAGGACCAATAAAGGTTGACCAAGACCAAAGCTGATCTCTAATGAGATCGGTCGAGTGGGCCAAACAAAGTGGATTGGCCATGGAGGTTAGGACTCTACGGTGGATGAGTCCACCAAGTCCAAGTAAAGTTTGGGAACGTTGCACCTGTTGGGTGTATCGTCATGAGGTTACATTGAGAAGGCCACACCCTTAAGGGGTTGGCCATGAGGGTGAGAACCTGCAAAGAATGACCGAGTCCAAGTAACTTCCAAGTCAAGGCCATTACACCTCAAAGGGTAACGGTCAGGAGTTACATCGATATTTATTTCTGGCTTAATGGTAGACATTTCTAACGGCGTCGATGGATAGTCAGATTTCGAGCACACTCTAAGGAAAGTTTCCGCCAAAGAGTGTAACAACGCTCATGTGGAGAACCACCCGGATCCTGAGGGTGGAGTAACGAAGCCAGAACTAGAGCGTGTCGATCTGAAGTTCATAGCTTTAGAAGAACAAGTACGAGGAATGACAAAGAATTTGGATAGTCTGATGGAGTTACTCCAATAGCTACCTCCAGCTCAGGCTACCATCGTTGTAAACCAACGAGTACAACAGAAGGCGGCAAGGCAAAATCCTACTAAGAAGAAGGCTAACGGCAGAAGTGGTCCATTGGCTCAATGTTGATCGAGACCATAAGTCGGTGCGCTAGAAGTGAAAAGCGTTCAACCACGAGCATAACAAAGTCATTGCCCAGCAAGTGGATGAATTGTTGAAGACGGAGTTCATTCAGGAAGTACACTACCACGAGTGGCTATCCAACGTCGTTCTGGTAAAGAAACCGAACATGAAATAGAGAACATGCATTGACTTCACCGATCTCAACAAGGTCTGTCGTAAAGACAGCTTCTCATTACCTCGCATAGACTAATTAATGGACGTGACGGCAGGGCACAAGCTGTTAACCTTCATGGACGCCTATTTAGGATACAACCTTATTAGGATGCATCCCAACGATAAGAAGAAAACGTCCTTCGTTACTAGTACAAGCTTGTATTGCTACAATTTCATGCCCTTTGGTCTAAAGAATGCAGGCACAACCTATCAAATGCTGGTTAACAAGATGTTTGCCCACCTGATTGGAAATAACATAAAGGTCTACGTGGAGGACATGCTAGTAAAGAGTAAGCAGGTGGAAGGGCATCAACACAACCTGATGGATGCCTTCGACACCCTACGACAATACAAAATGAAGCTCAATTCGAGCAAGTGTGCATTTGAGTCCGTTCGGGGAAGTTTCTAGGTTTTCTTGTGCACCAAAGAGGGATTGATGCCAATTCAGAAAAAATTCGGGCTGTGTTGGAATTAGAACCGCCTCAGATGTTGAAGTAGTTGTAGAGTCTGAATGGTAAGGTAGCCGCCCTAAGCGTGTTTATTAGCCGAGCCACAGATAAATGCCTCCCTTTCTTCAAAATTTTAAAGAATAAGGGAAAGTTCGAATTAATGGACGCCTGAATGCGGGAGACCGCTACATGAACTTAAGGCCTACTTAGAGGTTGCACCCCTTCTGTCCAAGCCAATTCCAGGAGAATACCTATTTCTCTACTTAGCCACATTAGAGAAGGCGGTAAGCTCAATCAGCTTGATGAAGGAAAGCGAAAGGTGCCAACAACCGCTGTACTATGCCAGTAAGGTCATGGTGGATGCGAAAACTCGTTATCCCCAAGTTGAAAAACTAGCTTTGGCACTAGTAGCGTCAACTAGGCAACTGCGTCTATACATCTAAGCCCAGAAGATAGTGGTGATGACCAAGTTCCCTTTATGCATAAAATTAGTGAGCGGTGAAGCTCAGCGAGTACGATATACACCACCAGGCCAGATCCTCCATTAAATGACAAGTAGTAGCCGATTTCATTGTGGAACTCACCCCACCGCTGGAAGATATATGAGAAAATCTGAGTCCTAGAAAATCCAAAAGCGTGGACACTTTATGTGGATGAGTCTTCAAACAACAAAGCATGTGAAGTTGGGTTGCTGTTGCAGTCTCTCAAAGGAGATAAACTTTAATATTCCCCCAGGTTTAACTTCCAGGCGTCCAACAATGAGGTTGAACATGAGGCCCTAATCACCAGGATGCAGCTAGCCACGATGATAGGGGCTAAAAAGCTCACCATCATGAGTGACTCTCAGCTAATTGTCAGTCAAGCGTTAGGGGTGTACCATACGAAGGAAAGACGAATTGTGGCCTACTTAGAAAGAGTTAAGCAACTGCTAGCATTGTTCGCAGATGTACAGATCCAACCAGTACGTAGGTCCCAAAATTCCAATGCAGATGTCTTGGCAAAGTTAGCTGCTGCCTACGAAACAGAAGTAAGCAGGACGTGTCAATGGAGATCTTAAACAAGCCTAACATCACTACAAAGCTACTACATAAAATTATTGATGCAACCCTAGCTTCACAAGCGACATGGATGACCCTCTTCCTCTTCCTTGAATACTTGTGAAGGTAAAGTTTCCAGATGACAAAAAAGAAGCCTGACATCTTAAGTTCAAGGCTTCCAAGTATGTGGTGCAGGGAGATAAGCTATACAGGAGGGGGTACTCTTTACCTCTCCTTAGATGCTTAGATCCCTGCGAGGCCACTTATGTCATGCGGGAAGTGCATGAAGTCGTGTGTGGCAGCCAAGAAGTTAATAAGGTTGCAGTACTTTTGTCCAACCATGGCCGAAGACTCCAAAAAGTATACTCAGACATGTGACAAATGCCAGAAAGTCGCTACCACCCAAAGGCAACACCCGAGGTCCTTACAAGCATGATAGAACCATAACCGTTTGCGCAATGGTCTTAGAAGAGTTACTTAGACTTGGTCGACTCCTGCATTAATGAAAACATGTGAACGGAGGATTTGAGTGCGTGATGCCATGGAGATCTCTTACTACCTTGACGACATTTATAAGGGAATTACCCGTTTGCAACAACTTATATTTAGCCAGAATACAAAGTCATTTCAATATGATATCTTCAACAAATATAGTGCAACCAACTTATAAAGATTGAGTGAAGTAATCTAATCTTATGAATATTGTGCTATCAACTCATGTTTTCAATATGTTATCTTCAACAAGCGAATCAAACACATTTAATTTTACTATTTTTATGTTTGAATCACCCAGTAGAGAAAGGTTATTAATATATAGTAGCCATCACACAATTTTTTAAAGAAATTTATAAATCACGTCTAACGTAATCTAAAGATTTCTATGATTTATTCATATATCCTCGTTAGACATTATAACTTATAATATATATAAACACACATAATTGTCTTATAAATGTCATATCTCCACGTTTAGAATAAAAAAAAACAAATCTACGATATAATAATAAAATATCGCTATACCCCTCCCGACTGTTAGATATAATATGCATGGAAGAGAGAACGATTATGTATAAATTATAATAAATCAAACTCATGATTATGAAAAGGTATCCTACTTTTAATTATTTTTCCCATATAAAATTATAATACTGTTATGAATCGATATCCCCACACTCATTCATTGGTCAAATTTTCTATTTTTAAATTAGTCATAGGAATTTTTCACAATTAAGTAATATGCTTGTTCAAAGGCTTGTATCGACATACCAAAAATTCAATAAAATTAATACGCTTTCTCTCTATTTCATCTATTTCTTGCTTTTGTTATTACTTACTTTTATAACAAATAGTTTATTAAAATATTGCCAAAAGAGCAGTAGTTCAACGACATTAGTAAACGCCGAATGACCATGTGGTCACGAGATCTCCCCCACCCATACTTGTTGTAATCTCAAAAAAAAAAGTTTATTAAAATATTAGCAGTTAACTGTTTCAAGGTTCGAAACTTCACTCAGCTATTTAAGTATAATATATATGAGAATATTTATTTGTGTTATTAACGAGTTATTATAAATGAGTTCTTACAAACTTATTTTAAAAATAATTTATCGCAATTATTCAAAATAATTACTTATTTTTAATCGCTCGAAATAATCACATTTTTAATCAATCATTTTTAAGTACTCAAAATAAACATTCATTTCTGATCATCAATTTCTAGCCATTCATTTCTAATCACTCATTATTTTATATATGTTTCTAACTATTCATTTTTAATCCTTCAAAATAATCATTCATTCTAATCACATTCAAACTAGTTATTGTGTATAACTACACTCTACAAAAATAACCTCTCATTTATAATCACTCAAAATAATTATTTTACAATCTCTCATCCAAACACCTTATAATTTATTTCCAAAGTCCATTAAAAACAGTTTTTAGGGAAACTTATAAAACTAACTATTTTTAGGAAACTTATAAAACTTGTCAAATATAGAAAATAATTAGAACTATACCCACTTTCATAAAATTTAGTAAATATAGTGGTTATATTAATGAGTATTATCTCATATTTTCTTATAATATAGTATTCATTATTAATAATTATATATATAATTATTTTAAAATTTGATTACATTTGTAATTAGTTTGTGAGAATAGAATATCCACTACAATTTCTCATAATTTTATTTATATAGAATGTGGACCTATAAATATTATCCTCATAAATATAAAATGATATATATATATATATATATATATATATATATATATATATATTTTGTAAGCATGTGAGTTCACATACCTCTCTTATGAAACAAGTCACCAATTCTTTAAGGAACTCATTTCATAATCTTCTAGTTTTGGTGTTTCCCTTTTTCTTTATTTCAAGATTTTCCCTTCTCTCTTTACTTAGTTTGGACTCTTAACTTTGAAAGTAGTCATTCCCAAGCAATGTCTTGTGGAGAAGAATCTAAACCCTTAGGAGAGAGAGTCATTTAATGTCCTTAAACATTTAGTAGTTAAGATTATTATTTATGAATTTTTCCAAAATATTAATATATTCATATGAAATACTTTAATATTGATGTCTGTACATGTGTCACAATTTTAAGCATTTTTTTTTTAATATTTGGGTTAGAGAATTACAAAATATGACCTAAGTTAGAGATAGATATATATATAGACATAAATATTTAAGTTATGTCCTAAATTGTTATCTCTGTATATATTTAAACGATAAGGGCATACGTTTTTTGGGACTCTTTTTCTTTCTTCTAAAATGTTTTATGTTTTGACATTGTTGTACACTAATTGATCATCTACTCTTTACTTAACCAATATAGTAGCATTTTGTTTGTATTTCTAATATATCTAATTTATAGTAATTTCAATATTAAAAATAAATAAATTTTGCTTACTCAAATATGCTTTTGATATCATTATATGTAATATTGTATATTAAATTTGACAATATATTGAATGAATGTAAACAATCTATTATTGTATATTAATTGGATTGGAGAAATAAAATTTGGTTTGAGTGAAAATTGAAGAGGTTGAAAAATCCTTCTCAAAAGTGATGACAAACAAGACCTTAACTTGACCATTGGGTCACACACTCTTGTCACTTATTTATTCTTTTAAAGTATGTGTATTTAATTATTTGGTAAAACTTTGATAACATCACTAATTGGTTGATAATTTCTTCTTTAAGCAAGATTAATTCTTAATTAATTAACTATATAAACCTTCACTTGCTTAACTTGAGAATTTTAGTTGGAAATCAAGAAAATAGATCTTGGCACAAATAGTTGTCAGTTTCTTTTTGTAAAAATTAAGATTGTTTTTTTAGTTAAAAATTTTAGTTAAGTTTGTTGGTTATTGCTTCTTAGTTAATTATTAGAAAGTTGGCTTATTTGTGTGTGTGTGTGTTGTCTACAAAATATACTTTTTTCATAATTAACAAAATCTTTTCGATATATAGAGGGTGTTTGTTTGTAAAATTGTGAGAGTGTTTATTTTGAGTATTTAGAAATGATGAGTTATTTTGAGTGATTATAAAGAAAAAATTGTAATAATAACTCGTTTGTATAAAGTTTTTAAGGAGTAATTATAAAAGTTCGTTTATAAAATTTTCATAAACACTCAAAACAAACGTACATGTTTTAAAAGTATAAATAAACCTAAAAAAACAAATAAATATAAATAAATATATATATATATATATATAACTCCATTGACATATATCATAAGAGATTAGAAATCATGATTTTTTATTATTAAAATTTTTTTAGTGTTTTTTAAGTTTTATTGTTTTAATTGATAATAAAAAAAAGTGTTGAATGATTTAATTTTATTTTTATTTTTTTTTTATTTATTTTTTTTTTTTTACAAATAATAGGGTGGAGATTCGAATTGACGAATTCTTTATTATAAAGTCAACATAAATGCCTTTAAGATATCGTTTTTGTTGGCTAAATAATATTGTTTCTAATAAAATTATTATTGAACGTTGTTTAAAAAGATTGATTTTAGTTTTTTAAATAAGAAATTAATGATCCTAAAAAAAATAATTTTGAAAACTTTTGGTGGGTTATCTACATCAAAAAATTAATTGCAGATATAAAAGAAACTAATTTTATTTTTATTTTTCTATACATTATTAATTAATTTATTTGTTTTTAGTACCGTTTTATTTCTATCAATTTTTTTTTTTTAAATTAGCAATATTTTAAATTTTTTTCTAATAATAGAAATTACTTATTGTCATTGTTCTCTCTAAGTAAATCAAATAAAGTTGTGTCTGACACATAATTTCATCAATTGAGTTAGATATTTCAAAGTATGTTAAAGTTTGTATATGAACTTGCTCAATGGGTTATAGGTTCAAATGACAATGACATAATCAAACTTGCCGAAGGCATGTTCGGTGTATAAACCTCTTACTTCATGATTCGAGAAGAAAACTCGCAATATTGTAAGATATATTTAATTCAGAATATTGCCCATATTGTGTTACACACCGTAAGGAACTCAAATCTTCCAATAATTATACTTTTGATTTGGCATATTATATCCTTCCTAACTACATTTCATATATATATATATATATATGAAGGAATTATGAGCAAGATATATAAGATAAGTATCATCTAGTAGACATGAGCTATTTTGCAACGATGGCTAGTGATAAAACGTGAGTTAAATTTGTATCTGTCCACCTTGTCTACGAAAATTAACGAGTGTTATTTATTTACAATTTTTGGGTATGTAAAAATTATTTATTATTTAATTTATATACATATGTATTACATTTATAACAAATTAACGTCTTTTTCCAATTGTGTAAACATCAGTAGACTTTGGACGTCCTAACTCTGGCACAGAATACGAAATACGTCTTAAACTCGCTAGAGAATAATCTGATTGATGAGAAGTTAACATATATCTTACATACGTGTGTATTAAGTCATATCTAATTTTATCATTTTAATGTTTATTTTACTATATCATCCACTAATTGTTCAATTTTCATAGGTCATATCAAACATGCAATTAGGCCACAAAATTGGTACGGAAGCCATTTGAATGTAAAATCCAATTGAATTCTTACATAAATCTTTTTGTCATGTTTAGTTCTCATGTATTGTGTATACGCATGTAAATTTTATATGTAGTGCCCTCGTCAAGTTGGATCAATAGTGTATGAGTATTAAGTCAAAATGTATTTAAAGATACTTATTTCCAATACGAGCACACTCATACATAAACTGGTAATTTTTGTTTATCGTATTATTAGTTAGTTAATGATTTGGTTTGTTTACTATTTTTTTTTTATTTATAAATATTTGTAGTTCAACTCTACAAAACCAATCATTCAAGAAGAAATTGATGTAGTTTGAGCAAAATGGGAAGATTTGGTAGGTAGACATATATAGTTTTTTTGTTCATTTTTGTTAATTCATAGGAATGCGTGTATATAGATTGTATAGCACTTGATATGGACTTGTATTTGATTATATGAACCTTTGAATGTATAGATAGTATAGACCTTTGAATGTATACATTACATGCCTTTTAGTGTATAAGCAAAGATTATTGTTCATTTCAATGTATAATTTTAGCGGGACAATGTCCCATTCTGAAATATTATATGCATTTAAATCTGTTTAGATGATAGAACTATTATATACAAGTATTGAATTTTTTAGGAATCATATTATTGTGCGATATGCTGCCAAATTTTTTTTTGTACTGTATTATATATTTTTGTATTAAGTGTTATTTAAGTTCTTTATGAACTCTGATTTCTTTGCTAATAGTATTCTTAAACTCTATTGCAAGAGCATTCTCTTAAGTGTTAAAAGTTTCTTTATAGTTTATTTTCTTTGCACTAAATGTTCTTAAAGTTCTCTTTATACTTTGTTTTCTTTTGTTAGATGTTCTTAAAATCTGTTGTTGGAATATTTTCTCGTATTCAAAGTTTCTTTGCACTAAGTGTTCTTAAAGTTCTATTTGCACTTTGTTTTCTTTACTAAGTGTTCTTAAAATCTGTTGTCTAAATATTTTCTTAAGTTTTCAATGTTTCTTTACTAGAGTACTTTGCTTTATGTCAAAAAACTATGTACAGTAAGCAATAATCTTTGCACTTAGTGTCCTGACATAAAATAAATGTACTTTTTTTATACAAATAAACTGTATTTTTATGTCAAGCTAGCACAAACAATTGATAGCTTCTAAAGTACTTTTTTTTTCTAAGTTTATTTTTAATGACGGGCACTTTTAATGTTGGGAAAATGAAAGCCCTCGTCAAAGATTAATAATGATCAACACTGCTCGTCATCAAAAAAAACAATAATGACAAGCTTAACATGCCCGTCATTATTAATTTCCAATGACAGACAATAAAGTCAATCATCGATGGTATAAATTGTTGGATAATATAGATCAACGTTAATTATTTAAGATGATGAGCATATAAAGTCCGTCATCAAATATTAATAAAGTTAGTTAGCATTGCCCATAATTGATGATATAAAATGACAAGCTTTCTTACACCATCATTGAAGATGGATGATGAAGGGAAGAGTCCGACATCTAAAGTCTATGTCATTAATCCCTTTTGATGTTAGTAGAATAGATGTAAGGGAGTTGCCCGACATCTTTTTTTCTAAGATGGTAGTCATTGTCCGACATCTTTTCTCTGAATTCTTATAGTGTATGAGCCTCATTTTTTTTACCATTAGGCTACACCTTTTGAGTATTAAATGGGCTATGACAGCTAAGCTCGCGACTTTTAAACTTAATAAGACTTCGTGTGTTGTGTCTTTGCCTTCT
This sequence comes from Cyclanthera cordifolia, assembly GCA_037832605.1. Classification (NCBI taxonomy): domain Eukaryota; kingdom Viridiplantae; phylum Streptophyta; class Magnoliopsida; order Cucurbitales; family Cucurbitaceae; genus Cyclanthera; species Cyclanthera cordifolia. The sequence continues at coordinate 21,834 of JBBMEG010080933.1, forward strand.
CATAAGTTGTCCATTGTCTAAAAATGGATATATAAGGTGACGTGTAAGGAAGATTTATGCATGACCATTACAATGTTGCGCTTGTTGTTAAGGGTTATATTCAACAAGATTGCCTAGACTACTTCAAAACACTATCTTTTATGGGCAAGCTCATCAAAGTATATGTGCTTCTCACTTTAGTTGTGCCTAAAATGGCATTTACTTTAGTTGGACGTAAATAATGTGTTTTTTCATGGTGAGTTTTCAAGAAATGATATATGAACCTTTCATTAGGTTACAAACCGAGTGTCATCTCTATTAATAAAGGATAAGCTCGTATATCGTTTACATAACTCATTGTATAATTTAAAGCAAAAATCAGGTTATTATTTGACCAACTATCAGATACATCATTGGCCATTGAATTCCAACAACGTAAGTTTGTTCATATTCCTTATTAATAGTTTGTCTATATAGAATAATCTTAATCGAAGTTGATACCTTTATTTTGCAGCAGCTAAAGATTTTGCTATTTGAGTATTTCAAGCTTAAAGACTTATATGAATTGTGTTACTTCTTTGACCCTAAACTTGTTATATTAGAACGTTTGATATATTTGTATCAATGCAATTGTGCATTACATTGGATCTATGAAGTTGGTTTGTTAGGAGTTACACTAGAGGTTGCTCTAATGAATATCTGTTCGAGTTAAGCCAGTTTGGTTATGATATCATGATACTTTCTCAATTGTTTTTATTTATCGTTGCCTTATACCAAAGGCCTCTTCTACTACTTGTTTTCTTTAGTTGTGATTGGGCTTTAAGCTTGCACTTTCACAAGTCAACAATTGGCTATCATGTTTTCCTTTCTCTAATCCTTGATCCATAGGAAGTCAAAGAAGTAGAGTACTATTCCATGGTCTCTTATGACCAGAGTGAATAACAAACTTTAGCACACATATCATGTGAAGTTGTCTAGCTTACTTCTCTTCTGGGACTTACAGATTCAATCCTTTTCATTTTACTCGTTCTTTTTTGTGACAATCAAGCTGCATTACATATTATTTTCAATCCATGAGATGACAAAACACATCGAATTCGTTAGTCATTTTTGTTCGAGATGGTCTTCAAGCTAATCCTTTCAAGCTTTTCCTATTTGAAGCAATTCTCACCTTGAATAATTACTGAGTCTTTACCAATTGCTTTATTGCATTCTATCTATCTAAGATACATATATGTATAAATGTATGTATAAAGTCTATTTTGAAGAAGAGTATTACACTTAAGATTAATTAGTTGGATGGATTAACTATATAACTTCATATTAGTTGTTGTAATATTAGTAAGTTAGTTCAGCGGTTACATTGATAACCTGTTGTTTGCTCATATATAAATATAATGGATATCAACAATAATATTCATACACTTTCAACATTTCTCTTTTTGTTTACTTTCTCTCTCAAATATATTATTTTAACAAGATAAGCTCAAATTAACCAAAGAAAAGAAACTATCAAATATATTGATTTTTATTACATAAATTATGGATTCAAATTTCTCCTAATAACATGTGAGTGAAACTCAAAAGAGTTTCAAATTTAAAATAAATACATATATAATCTTTGTAGAGATAAATTTATTATTATTCAAATTACTTGTTCAAATATTCCTTCCTTAAATATTATGAAAAACAAAAAACAAAATATAATTAAAAATGTTTTAATCAAGAGTATATATGTCTTAATTTATCAAAGTTATCTTTACATGAGTCCAAATTTAAATTTAATGAACAAAAAATGTATATGTTACATTTTTTTTTAAGCTCATGGGTTCTTAAACACACACATTTCTTTTAAAATAGGCAGGTAGGGGATCAAATTTATCAAGTCTCGAAGTCAATTACATACCTTGTCAATTGAGTTAAGTTCATTTTAGTCAAACATATATTCAAAAGAAAAAAGAAAAAGAAAATATCAAATGGCATTCTAAAAAATGAATTAGCGACACATGCATGAATTATAGCTTATAACTTGATAAATTTAAATAAACGATTGACCAAAAAGTTTTGCCTTTTTCATTCTATTCCAATCAAACTATATAATATGTCAAATAGCTAACCCTAAAGAATATCTACAATGTTTAAATAACCAAATGTAATAGATCTAAGAAATAATCTAGGAATTATATCCTAACACTTCCCTTGAGTTGGAGCATGTAAGTTATAAATGCCTACCTTTTCGAGTCGAAATCTAAATTGTTGCTTCTTGTTGGCCTTTGATAAAATATCAGCCAACTGATGACTAGTTGGAACATATATAGTAATAGACAACAATTCATCACGAACAAAATGAGAATTGACTTCGATATGGTTAGTACGACCATGAAACACAAGATGCTTTACAATATGAAGTGTAGACTGACTTTCATTGAACAATTGCATTGGTTGAGTATGCATAACGCCAAGAGAAGCTGTAAATATTTCAATATTTTAACTCACATCTAACAACAATCATCGAACGATACTCAGCTTCAACATACAAACGAGACGCAATTTCTCGTTTCTTTATTTTCCAGAAAATAGGATAAGATCCAAAAAAAATCACATATCATGTCAATGAACGACGAGTCAACGAGTAAGCTGCTCAATTGCTATCACAAAAAATGGTCGAATGTATATCACCTAAAGATGGTAACAAAATTTCTTAACCTAAAGTACCTTTCAAATAGTGCAATACTTAGAGGGTTGCATCCTTATGTTGATCCTATGGAGCAGTTAAAAACTGTGCAAGAGTATGAACTGAACAACATAGTTCAGAATGGATTGCAGACAAATAAACAAGACGTTCAACTAATCGACGATATTGATCTGGATGCATTGAAGACTATTAAAATTTATAAATTTAATTATTAGATTTTCTCTTAGTACTCTAATTACAGGACTTTTATTAAAATATGTTCATTCGACAATAACGAACATCTTTCTATATAAGGCGGGTCTGAAAAAGAGAAGAGAACCATGTTGGGAGAAGACATGGATCTACACGGGTTTTTCAGTAGTATCAAACTTGGGATCTTGAAGGGAGCATACCTTCATAACCTAAGCCATCAATCAAATGCGGCCTTTTAGATTTTTGTTTTGATTACAAGGAATTGAAAGGTAAGTTTATTAATCAACAAATAAAATATAATTAATACGAAGGGTGTAAGGGTCAATCATAATATATTTATTTAATTAGTAAATTCAGAATTTTAGACATTTTTTTAAATGTCCTCTCCAATATTGGTCAAACTTCAGATATTGGTCAATGAACCATTCTCCAATATTGGTCAAACTTCAGATATAACCCAACAATAACCTGACAGCCCAATAAAAAATGGGCCAAGCCCAATACTCCAAAATCCAATTATATACTTCCTAGTTCTAACTATAACTCAATTTGACATGTGTGAGAAGAATAAACATTTTTTTTTGCTTTTTAATTAATGAAAAGCTACTTTACCATTTTTCTTTATGGTTGAAATAACACATTCTTTGATTAATATTCTTTATATGAATCTAACATAAACAAATAATCAAGATGCTCTTAGCATAAACAGCGCCTTCTTCTTCCAACCTTTTAAGGCTTTGAGAAATCAAATGTTGGTTTGGATTTCATGGATTCGGTGTTAGATATTTCTATCAAATATGTTTAATATGTCACTAAAATTAATCACTAAAAGTAGAAGCGAAAAATATGAATTTGAATGTACCTCTGATCATTATTTTGGTAATCGCGATGAGAGCCAATAATCGCCAGCAACCAACATGAAAAGGCAACACGAAAATAGAGTTTTTGGTTCTTCTATCCCTCACTCTTTCTAACTCAAATAGTGTAATTTTTTCAATGAAAAGAGTAGGCATAAGGGACAAAAAAATTGAAGATGTATGATTATCTCTGTTTAATGTATATTGTATGATGGGTACGTGGTTTGGCTTGTTTGTTGAGTTGAAACTGTAATAGAAAGTAGATAGTGTGGGCATCCATCTCAAAACCAATTAACTTGGAGAGGAGTAGCTCATTCTATTTTATATATATGTTGAAGAACCTCCACCTTACCAATATGGGACATTTACCACAAGGTGAGTAATCCAACATGCCCCCTCAAAATGGCGCCATACATAGATAAGCCATCTTAGACTAGATCCGAATTTGTGGACCGAAACACCTGCTTTTTGCTCACTCGCTTGGATCGGATCCAACTTTTGGGATCATGAAATGTCCGCTTAAGTATTTTATCCTCTTTGGTGGAGTCTTCAGAATTTGGGAGTCAATAACCTGCAGATCTGATACCATACTAGAAAGTAGATAGTGTGGGTATCCATCTTCAAGCCAATTGATTTTGAGATGAATGCTCACACTACCTACTTTCTAATAAACTGTTTTTGAACTTTGAAGTTGGTTGTAACCAAAAAATAGATACATGAATTGGTAATGCTCAAAGACCTCATCTAATGAGAAGAATCGTGCATTGTAATTCACTTCTAACAAAAAAAAAATACAAAATTTATTTTATAATCTCCAAAATTAATTTATTTTAAAAGACTAAGTATTTCTCCATTTTCAAACAAGTATGTATGTTTCTCTTTCCTCTCTGTTTCTTATACACCATAATTAATATCAATCCGAGCAACAGCTTCGGGTTTAAGAGCCTCTGAGGGGTTCGAAGAATGAGGCGCTGTTTTATGTCGTGACCATCTTCATTGTTTGTTTAGGTTGATTAATAAAAGTAGTTTTCATTAAAAGAAATAAGTGTTATTTCTACCATAAAAAATGGTAAAAATAGCTTTGTATTAATTTAAAAAAATAAAAATATATAAGACAAATTTATCATAATTTTAGGGAGGTATTGATCAAATTGAAAGTTTAAGAATTTAATTGTTGCAAACATCATATTTTAGGAATGGTTCGTGCAATTTCTTATGAACTTTTAATTTTATCTTTTATAAAAAAAAAAAAAGGAAAATTTGTACAAATCACTGCTAAAGTATAGTGTTGATAATAATTAAGTCCTTAAACTTCAAATTTGAGCAATCACCTCCCCTAAAGTTTCAAAAGTGTTGCAATTAACACCTTTAAATTAATTTTAAGAAATTTTTCACATCTGTGAAGAAGGTAAAATTGTTAAAAAAATATTTAGTTTTTCTTTTGTCTCACTAAAAGCCTATAATTAAATAAATTCATAACTTCTTGCCTAATTTAATTAGTTTTTTAGATGGGTATATATTTGTTAATTAATGAGTATTTTCAGTATCATAATAATTTTTTCAATTTTTTTTTTTATGATTAATTATTAAAAAAAATCTAATCATTTTTTTTTCTTGATAAAAATATTTTGTAAAATGAGAGAGAAATTACTCTTACTTTATTCATTGAGAAAAGGTCTATTATACAGAGAAGACCTAAATGTACAAATAAGGTAATAAGTACAAGTAAGGTAATAAATACAAAATATCCCTAAATCAATAATATTCATAATAACATGATATTGGACAAGGAAATAAATTCCATGACAATAACCAACACTCCCCCTCAATCTGGTTTGAAGATATCTTTCATAGCCACCTTGTTTATCAACCTGTCAAACTTTATTTTTGGAAGACCTTTTGTAAAAACATCAGCCACTTGTTCGGTAGTTGGAATGTATAGAATACATATAATTCCAGCTTCGATTTTTTCCGCTTATCTACTTTAATGTGCTTTGTTCTATCATGAAGAACTTAATTATGAGCAATAGAAATTGCTGATTTATTGTCACAATAAATACGTATAGGCGTTTTCTGGGAGAGTTTCAATTCTTCTAACAATCCCTTTATCCATATTCCTTCACATATACCATGGGCTAAAGCTCTAAATTCAGCCAATTCCAAGCTCTAAATTGGAATATGCACTACTCCTTGCTACTATGCTCTGTTTTTTGCTTCTTCAAGTTACTAAGTTTCCACTAACAAAAGAGCAGTAACCTGAGGTCGATCTCCTATCCATAGAGCTGCCTGCCTAGTCAGCATTGGTGTAGACTTCAATACATAGATTACCTTGTTTCTTGAACAAAATATCTTTTCCTCGGTTATTTTTCAAGTATCTCAAGATTCTATATACTGCTTCAAAATGATTAGGTCCAGGGCATGCATAAATTAACTGACCATACTAATAGCAAATGCAATGTTAGGACGTGTGTGAGATAAGTAGATTAGTCTTCCCACTAGTCTATGATATTTCTCTTTATCTTTAACTTCATTTTCGGTAGCCGATTCCAATTTTACATTTGATTCAATAGGAGTTTCTGTTGTCCGGCTGCAGAGTATACCTGTCTCCTCTAACAAGTCTAGGACGCACTTTATTTGATTAACTTCAATGTCAGACTTTGATCTGGAAAATTCCATTCCTAAGAAATATTTTAAGAATCCTAGATCTTTAATTGGAAATTCCCTAGCTAGATTCATCTTCAATGTGGTTATACCTTCAGGATCATTACTGGTCACTATTATGTCATCAACATATACTATTAACACAACCATCTTGTCATTTTCAGTGTGATTGTAGAATATAGTGTGATCTGCTTGGCTTTGAAGGAACTTATAACTTGTTACTGCTTTCTCAAATCGTTCAAACCATGCTCTTGGAGACTGCTTTAGTCTATACAAGGATTTTTTTTTTAATTTATTTACATACTTTGTTGCTATGCGTTTTTGTCTCAAATCCTGGTGGTAGGTTCATAAACACTTCTTCCTCGAGATCACCATTAAGGAATGGATTTTTTACGCCGAGTTGGTATAAGGGTCAATCTGCATTAACAGCAATAGATAGCAAAACACGAATGGAGTTAATTTTTGCCACTAGTGCAAATGTCTCCTTGGTAATCTATTCCATAGGTTTTTGTGAATCCCTTAGCAACTAGCCTTGCTTTGTACCTTTCTATGCTACCATTTGCATTGCATTTTATGTTAAACACCCATTTGCATCCAACTATTTGTTTATCTATTGATAACTCAATTATGTGTCATGTGTGATTTTTCTCTAGCGCATTCATCTCCTCCATAATTGCTAATTTCCAATTCGGATCATCCAACGCTTCCTGTATATTCATTGGTACAAACAGATTTGTTATATATCCTAGAGTCAAGGCTCTATGATTATCTGACAATTTATGATAGGATAAATAGTTTTCAATGAGGTATTTGGTGCAGTTACGAGTTCCTTTTCTGTGGGCTATCGGGATATCAAGGTCATGCGAAGTAGATGAATTATCAAGAGAAGTTGAAGGAGTGAGGAAATTTAAAGATATGTTACCGGGATTTTCAGGATCAGTTATTGAGGCATCAAATTGTCCCTGTGTTAGATCTACCATATTGCCTTTTTCGTTCTTACTTGGTGTCCTTCTAGTATAAACCTCAAATTCAGGTTGATTATGTAGTGTTTCTCCCCCGTGAAGATCACTTTCTATACTAGGCGTTAGAGATATAGGACCAATATTTTTTATCTCAAAACATATGATGGGAAGAGGTGAAGGTATCCCAAAAATTCTCTTCGGGTGTAGAAATCTCCCCTTGAAGGAATTTTGGGTATAAAATGGTTGGGTTTCCACAAAAGAGACATCCAGGCTTTCAAAATATTTTCTTGTCAACGGGTCATAACATTTATATACTTTTTATGTAACATATACCCTAAGAAAATACATTTGATAGCTCGGGGATCAAGTTTTGAATGTGAAGGAATGGAGATGTAAACATAGGCAGTGAACCCAAACACATTGATTGGTAAGTCGAAAAAAATCCTAGTTGTTGGAAAAAACACCTTTTAGTTTATCAAGAGGAGTTTGAAAGTTGAGAATCTTTGTAGGCATGCGATTTATGAGATAAATAGCAGTCAAACCAACTTCACCCCATAAATATTGGGGAACATTCATGGAAAACACAATAGTCCTAAATACATCTAATAAGTGTCTATTTTTTATTTCGGCAATACCATTTTGTTGAGGGGTATTTCGGCATGTCGATTGGTGAAGTATTCCTTTACCGCATAACAACTCATTTAAGTATGTATTAAAATATTGAGTGTCATTATCAGAGTGAAAAAACACTATGATTTTAAAAATTAGAAATTAGAATTTAGAATTTAGTTTTAAGAATTTAGTTTTAATTAGAAAAATACTATGAAAAACACTATGATTCGAAGAAAGTTAGAATTTAGTTTTAAATATCTAGACTTTAGTCACTGTGATTTTGAGAAATCTATAATTTAGTCATTATGATTTTAAAAATTAGAATTTAATCCCTAGGATTTAATAAAATCTAAAATTTGTCTTGTTGTTCATAATTTTTTGTGAATAAAATGTGTAGAAATTGGTTATTTATGTGTTTAATGATGTGAATGCGAGTGAGTAATTGATTGAAAAAAAAACGCATCATTTCATATATTAACAGTTACATCTATGTACTTAATTCGCCTTAAATGTTTCTATTTTCCCAAATTATAGGACTAAATTTTATATTTCTCAAAACTATAAAAGCTAAATTCTATTTTTCTCCAAAGCATAAGAACTAAACTCTAGATTTTTAAACCATAAGAACTAAACTATAACTTAATCATGAGTCAAATATTTAATTAAAAGTTTTTAATACATTAAGATTATAATTAATATTATTCTTAGAAAAATATAATATAAATAAAAAAGATTCGAAACTATTTTATATATTTGGTCAATAATTTATAATAATTGAAAATTTGTATTTTTATTTTAAAAAGTAGACTAAAAGTGACTAACCACCATTAAAAGGGCTTACCCCAAGAGGTTTTTCTGGATTTTAATTCAAACAGAACATGAAGGATCCTTTTGCTCATTACAATTTCAGGGCCAAGATTTTGCAATTAAGAGAATTTCATTTAATTAAGCTTGGATGCTTAGAGTGAATTCAATTAAAGTAAAGGTTAGTTTGAAAGAGATCTAAAATAGAAGGACCCAATTGCAATTTTGGATTAATTTAGCCATAATTCTCCCCTACCAATCGAATTCTACACTTCCAATTTACCGAATTCCTACCTCCCGATTTCTCCATCCTCTTTGTCACGTGAAAACTACCCTCTTCTCCTCGATTGTTCTTAAAACCTTCCCTAATTACCTTTGCAATAAACAAAAATATAATTGAGAAATTAAAAGGAAAAACAATAAAATAGAATACAATAATTTACGTGGAAAAACTTCTAAACCAGAGAAAAAATCGCGAACATAAAAACTTTCATCATGTGAAAAATTGCTATAATCACACAGAATTCTCTTCCCTGTCCAATTACATAAACATTCTCTTCAAAACTTATACTACCCACACATTTGCCACACTCTCAAGTGTTTATAACTGGGATGCCTTGAACCAAAGTCTCATGCTTCTTTTATAGAGTTTGAAGCACACAACTTCCTTGCATCTTTCCGATGTGGAATAATTACCCTCTAATATTTTGCCAAAATCCAACAAATACATGTTGTACCTCAACGAGGAATCCTTACCAAATTTCATAACGCACTCATTTCAATGTAGATTCCCCCCCCCCCCCCCCCCCCCGTACTTGAAGTAGGAAAATTGTCGACATTATTGATGACTATGGGAATCGTTGCACTAGTGTCTAGAGTTTTATTCTATTATAATTGTTTAACTATTTTTGATGTATTTTAGTGTTTACTATTTTCGTGAACCCCACTTTCTAAAGTTTATAAATTGAATGAGTATTAGTTGTTTCACTCTCTTGAGTAGTTTTACCACGGTTTTACATGTATCTATGTTGTAAATTCCCTTATTTGGTATTTATGATGTTGTCTATTTTTTGTAAATCAAAGCTTGAGTTGGACAAATTATACAATAGAAGTGATGTTGAAATTTGTTGTTTTGGCTCTTCCATCTATAGCTACATTTTTTTTTCTTCGTAGTCGAGAGGTCTCATACTTCGTGATTCCAACAGTGAGCTCTTTATGTGAGCATGTAATAAAGTAAAATGTTTGCTTTGCTATGAATTTCTCTTCTACTCTTCTATATTGGCGATGACTTTCTTGAATATGGAAGATATAAGGAATGGCATAAAATCAGATATAAGGAATGACTTTCTTGTTATGTTCTTTGATTTAAGAACATAACAGATATGGGTTAGGCTTGTGACCTTTTGTTCACTGCTTTAATCAGTCAAAAGCTGATAGTAAGTTTGGAGAAACAAATTCACATTGCATGAGGAAAATTGAGGAACTTGTGAGCATAGTGAAGCCTTTGAAATCAATGTGACAATGTACATCAGTAAAGCGAAAGTCGAACTGTTAATGTTGAATCACTTAATTGAATGGTTGGTCAGGTTTGTCTAAGTTGGTTGAGAACACCTTAAGGTTGAGGGTTAGATTTCATTGACGCTGCTAGTTGAGAGTGTTAGTGAATTTTAAAGTCAGGTTTGAAGTATTGGTTGGGGGAGTTTGTTGAAGATCAAATGTAAGTGGCAGGTATGGGCGAGCAAAAGGATGTGATCAAAAGTTCTTTATGAATGTTTCTTTAGTCCTTCGAATTCTTTAACCCTTCGCTTTTGTTGTTTTGTTTCTCGGTCAATATCGATTACTCGTTTGCTCGTCAGTAGCTGTGAAAGCCTAGCTTAGGATGTCAAAATGTAAGCAAGTAGTTCTTGGTCCTAGGTAGTATGATAAGGAACCATTTGTAAAGACCTGGTCCATAACCGTCAGGTTATACCATGGAGGTTATTAACATGCATGAAAATTTCTTAAAATTTCAACAGAGTTTTTCCTAAAACATGTGAAACCCATACCAATAAAATAAAACCTAGATGTCGCGAATATTCATTTTAATAAGACCTACAAGTAAAATCAAAACATCTAAACTATCCAAGAACAAGTAGTTAAAACATGAACATAGTTATCGAGATCTCAATTTTCAAACTAAAATAGTTTAAGTCTTATACAATTACAATAATTTATGTTGAACGATATGCAATACGACTATAAAAAAAACGACGTAAAAAATAAGACGCAACAGATATCCATCTTGGTGCGTTCTTGCAACTGTGGTTTGAATATACATCCAAAATAAAATGAACAGTGGGTCTATGACAACTCAGTAGGAAATCCTACACGAGGTGCACACACATATAAAATTAAGGCATGCATAATCGATAAATCCATAAATATCATGAACTAAAAAACTAAATGAATTCCAACTCCCAAGCACTAACATCACTAAGCCCGATGGCTATTGATAGTTCTGGTGGAGGCGTTTCACCGAACGATGCCCCAAGACCCATAAAGCCACTAATCGGTCTCTATCAATTAGAGCGGAGTGCCTTAGTACTTGGTGTAAAACTATGGAATCACTCATGCATCTTCTAGAGTACCTACGGCATGTGTGAGGCGCACAAGAACCAATCAAGATTCCACATGGTGCTAAGCAAGTAGGCAGCTCATCCAGTTATAGATGGAGGTATCTATCGAAGCATTAACATATACACTAGTCGAAGCCAGGATCACGCTTCCGCTTGGCAATCTAAAACTTATACACTTTGTGGCATTTACATTATGTTATCAAACACAATAGTATCTCTAGTAACTCCATGAGTATTAGAAAGAACTATAGGAGATTTGACTGCGGTTGGCTACCCAACAACGTCTGTAACACTATATAATCATTCCTCAACGAGCACAATCTCTTACATCTAACTACCTCTATGAGTCGTTCCCTAACATGTCACGCAACAAAAATAAACCTATGATCTATTGCAACCACCCCTTGGTGGAGCGAAGACATGTCTAAGCCTTGTAGACTACATGCTCACACTAACAAGGAAAGTGACTCGAAACTCACAACAACGCATTATGCATGCAACAAACCTTATGATCTAATGCAAACAATGCACAAAAACATTGCAACATAATGCATGTTAATAGGCATAATTCAATATGAATTGTTCAGTATATCCAATATGAGATACGATCCAGAAATATGATACAGTCCTGGTATTATACCTAAAGTGCAACCAACAAACAATCGACTATATTTTATTTTACAAGCAAGCATATGCATACATGATCATAGAACGGGCTTTCGTAGAACATATCACATTAACAAGCTATATCAAGCAAATCAACATACATCATGGATGTTATCATTCAACACAAAACAAGTTTAGAACAAAACAACATCTAATCATACTCTAGTCTACCAGCGCATGTACCACATGCTATTAGTTTCAAAGATACAACAACGAACACAGATATGATCATTCGTGTTATTAGTCATATATCAAACGATGCAAACAACAAGGACATGCATCAATTTCCAAGACCTATTCAAAATATAATCATACTGAAACAGTTTCAAAATCAAGAATACAACAAACAACAAATTCGGTTAGGATCCCTTACACTTAGCTTAGTTAGGATCAGTAACACTTAGTTCAAACAAACGTTCTAGACAAACTCCCGAATCTATAATTAACAATATCACAAGTAAGCATTCAAGAACACAAATGAAACACTGACTCATATTTAAGGATAAAGAAGCTACCAACAAAAATTTACACAATCCGAACTAAATTTATAAATAAACTTTAAAGTTTATAAATTCTTAAATATTAAGGCGACAATTTTTGTGGTGCTATTAAATATTTTGGTCAATTAAGTTTCTAATATTCTATTATATTCAAACCAATATTATTCTAATATTCTATTATATTCAAACCAATAAAAAAAATTAATTATCTAAGAAAATAGCTATTAACAAAAAAAAAAAAATTACACTTTTAAAGTAATCTAAATTAAACCAAATGACTAAATTATTTTTTTTATTTATATATACAATAAAAAATCTAAGTACAAAATTAAAGGAAAAGGTGAAGAAATTTGAAAAAAAAAAAAAGAAAGAAAAGAGGAAAGGCAGGTTTGTTTACTTTGGTGGAGAATTTATTGGATAGGAGTATTGTCTTTTATGTATTGATTAAAATATTATTATTTTATTTTATCTTACCAGTCAAATTTTAATCAATAACCTCTCAAATTTATTTTATTTTGATTCTTATACTTTCAGAAATTTAGAAATTAAAATGAAACAAACTTGAAAATTCGTAAATAAAATTAGACTTTTAAAAATTTAGAAATCAAAATAGAACAAATCTGTAATATTTAGTTATTTCATAATTAGTTAATAAATACTTAACTAAAACATGATCATATTTATTAATCTCACTTCTTTTTTTTTTTTTTTTTTTTGTCCTCCTAAATTGTTGCATGTGCAATAATTAAGTCTATTTAACAAGATTCTATTTAGTCATCTTTTAATTTTGACAAATAAATAAAGTACATATAATATAAGAAAAAGGATCTCACCAACCACTAGAATAGGTGGTGGTAGTGCCTTGGAGGTCCTAGCAATTTGTTGGATGATTAAGACCTCTCTTAAATATTAAGATCCTCATGTTGCAACTTTATGTATAAATTAATTTTATTTTTATTTTTTTATTATTGCTTCTTGGTCCATTGCTATTGCCTTTTGTGTTCTTACTTTTCAATTGATTGTTAGTGATGTATAGTTTATTCTCTCACACTCACCAATAATTTTGAATGTAAAAGAGGGTTGCTTCTTGGCTTTGTTTAATCATTGAGTAGAGCTACATTCCATTTATATCTTGTCAAATAATAATTGATTTTGCTTCGTTTGGAAAAATGAAAAATTAATTTCAAATACTTTGTAAGATGTTTTATTAAAAGTATTTAATTGTTAAATTATCTAATATAATCCAATTGGTGGATAGTTTTATTTGAAATAAAGAGATTTGTAGCTGATAAATTTAAATTCTTATTCACATATTCATTGCTAAAATTGTTGATATCAACGGTACAATTTGTTTACCGAGGACAAGAAGTCTTCAAAAAAAGAACAAATTTAGGACACACCGGTATGGTGTGAGCCACAAGACCTCTTATGTCTAAGTTAGTAAGCGCTTAGGAGAGTAATTTAGCTGTAGCTTTTAAGACTTAGAACGACTTACAAAAGTTCTTAGCGTTGTTCAGCTTAGATTAGCTTTGATCCGAATGGAGAAATCTCATGACTTCCTATAGCAGCTGGTCTCGTAACTATTGCGGCTCATTTAATGGTTGCTTAATGGCCAGTCGTTAGAAATGTTTGTCATTGAGCCAAAAATAAATATCGGCGTAACTTTTGACTGTTACCGTTGGAAGTGTAACGACCTTGATTCAGGAGTTACTTGGACTCGTTCAACCTTTACAGGTCCTCACCTCCATGGTCGACCCTTTGAGAGTGCGACATTCTTGGTGTAACTCCAGGATGTTGCACCTAACACATGTGGCGTTCCTAAATGTTACTTGGACTTGGTCAACTTGTCCTTAGGAGAGTCCTAACCGCCACAACTGACCTCTTGGACTTGGCCCACTCGACCGATCTCCTTAGAGGTTGGCTTTGGTCTCGGTCAACCCTTAAGGGTCCTTACCTCCACTGCTCGCCCCTAAAGGGGGGGGGGGGTCTTGACCCTCTCGATATAACTTCTAGTCGTTATCAGCGGATTCAGTCGTTACTTTGGACTCCATGGCCCATCCTTGGGGGATCTAGGCCTATACGTTGTAGCCCTCAGCCACTACTACCTTACGACACAATGGTTCTAAAGAGGTTACTTAGACTTGGTCTACTCGTCCACGGGAGAGTCCTAACCTCCATGGCCAACCCTGTGGGTTTCCGCCTACTCGATCGATCTTCTTAGAGGTCAGCTTTGTTCTCAGTCAACCCTTACGGGTTCTCACCTCGACTCGCCCCTAAAGGGGGTCCTAGTCTTCTCGGCGTAACTCCTGGTCGTCATCGGCGGATCCAGTCGTCATTTGGACTCAGCGGACTCCTGGGGTAGAGTTCTGACCTCCACGGTCGACCCTCGGGGGGAGGGGGGGGTCAAACCTACTCTTGTCGGCCTCGGAGGGCCAGATTGGCCTTTGGTCGACCCTTGGGGGTTGTGGCCTCCCTTGGCCGATCCCCTGGGGGTCAAAATGAGTTTGGCTAACCCCTTGGGGGTTGTAACCTCCCTTGGCCGACCCCTAGGAGGTCTCGGCCTCTTTTGGACAACCTCGAGGGGTTGGGTGGGCTTTGCCGACCCTCTAGGGGTTATGGCCTCCCTTGGCCGATCATGGAGGGTTTTGGCCTTGTCCAGGTACTTCGAGATATTTTAGCCTATAACAACCATTAAGAAAAATAATAATAGCGCAATATTTTATTACTATATTATTGAAGAACTATACTTTGAAAATATATAAGTTTTCCAATTAAAATATCAAGAAAAGAAACCAGTTAATAAATAGGGAAATAACTTCACATAACAACTTTTCATTCGTCTATTTTAATTATAACATTTAAAAAAAAAAATCCTGCATAGTAGATTTTCATTTGTTTTTCAAAAATTTCAATTTTACCCATCTTTTCAACAAACTGAATGAAAACTGTTAGTGATCTGATTGAATCTATCAACAGACTGATTGAGTCTATCTGTTCAACTACTGATTGAAGGTTATCATTTGAATTATTAAATCAAGGCTATCCGGTGAAGTTAAATTACTGATTGAACTGAATTATTGATTAAAGGCTATCAAACGAAATTAAATTACTTATTGAAGGTTATCAATAAAGCTATTAGTTGAACTCATTGAGACAAATGTACTTTGGTCATTTTACATAAACGGCCAATTTTTCTGCTATATAGAAAATATTGTACATAAAAAATTTGTTTTTCGCTATTTCCTAGTAAATAGGCTCTATTTGAGATCAATAAATATAAGTTTCTTTCCCAAGAGAAAACTTAAGAATTGGAAAAATAACTGTGTTTGTGCATATTTTTCCTAGTTTATTTTTTAAATGTAATCAAACAAACAACTTTAAATGCTTTGAAAATAAAATCATACCTTTAGAATATATTGAGAATAATTTAAGAGAAATTGTAACAGATAGGCAACTTGTATCTTAATAACTTTTTTTATATGATTTTTTTTTTTTTTTGTAACAAATTTTTGTGTGTCCTTTTTATATTTAGAATTATTCTTATTTTTACTTGATTTCATTAAACTAATCGATTTATTGTTTTCAACCAATTTAGTTGATTTTTTTTTTTTTTGTCAAAGCAAGCATAGTTCAGCAGATACTAATAATGCTTTAATATCTATTCGATCAGTAGTTGTAGTCAATAACTCATTTTAATATATATTGTTGTGAAAAATTTACGATAATAACTCGTTTAGATATGGATTTTAACAGAGAAGTAGTTGCTGATAATAACATGTTTGGCCGTAAATTTTGCAAAATAGTGTAGGTAATAGTTTTTTTTTTTTTTTTGATATGGATTTTGGTGGAGGGGTTGAATGTGTTTTTTTTTTATTATTATTTATATGTATAATTTTTATATTAAAATTTAAGTTTCATTTGTATATAATCTCTCATTTTCATTAATATTTGTCACTTTGTCTTTCTAATTATTTTGTTTTGAAAGTTTTTTTTTAATACCAAAATTATTTAAATAATGTTAAAATTTTCTAATTTGAAAATGCATTTAATTATGAAATATTTATCGATTGAATAATTACTATCAACCTATTGGGGTTGTTTCTAGGTTAGATTATTATTGGTTAAAACATTATTTTGATTCAATTTTTTTTGTATTAGTCATTGTATTTTCAAATGTTTTTAATCCATGTTAATTGATTTGTCTAATAAATTTCAAGTTAACTTTAATCGAAACTGAATTTAATAATATCTCATTATAAATAAAAACTTGATTAATTTAAAGTTAAAGTTATAAATTTAATGTGAAAAAAAAATAATAATGTCACGTGACATAAAACTTTATATGACATTACACACCTACTATCATAATTTTTATGATCATCAAGCTTTTTTTTTTTTTACTAGTTTGTCATCGTCAAAAAAGTTGTGTAAAAATTAAGGAGAAAAATATTGAATTTAAATAAGAGGAAACTTATGTAATAAAAACCAACTCCGCTATAGTTATGAGAGATAAATTTATATATCCACTCTATTAAAATGGTTGTATTATGTTCTCTAAAAAAATTATATATTTGTAACGATTTGACATTGATCTTTAGAAGAGATTGAATTTGCTCTTGAAATCGTAAAAAAATGGTATATAGTTCGACTCTACTCCGTGATAAGAGTCAAGAAATGTTTTATTCGAAATCCCAAGAGACGGTTGGGTAGTAAGGTAAAGGTGAGATTGACCAAACCACTCTAAAATTACAATGTTATCCTTTCTAACTCTTTCCTATTTATTTTTGAAATTATTTATAGTGTTTTATTTCATATTAATTTGTACTCAATTATCACAGCTTAAAATAGATTTTTTTTTTTTTTCAAAAATAGAATTAGAATTGCATAATCCTTATCGATCTTGTTTGTTGTATTATTGTTATTAGTTGCAAAAAACCATTCACCCCTCCGTAAGGTTGTCATACTAATCTAACATAAGAATTTATTTTGTTGGGTTTTCTACTTCTTTTAAGGGCTTAATTAGCTCTTTTTCTCCTCTCCAGTTATTGGCAAGATCGATCGTCCTCTTACTTACCTCAATAGTATTCATATCAATATCTTTTCTAATAGAGTTTAATTTGGTTCCATAATCTTCATATCAATAAAGGTTTGTTTTGATAGGATGTATTGAGATTCTGTACTCAAGATTGCATAAACTCAATGGTCTTCTTTATCAAGATCATTGGTCATCTCAATGAAGAATTCTCTCCTTGTAAGGGAATTAGATGGAAGATCCTTCATCAATTTTAGGATGAAGGGCTTTCAATGTTACTTAATACACAAGAATTTTGTAACTCTTTCAAAAGTTATAAGATCAATTTTATGATGAGGTCTTGGAATCCGGTCTGGTCCCTTTGGGTCCCGACATTCCCCTACATCTCCTGCGACCCGGACACATAACTACTCAAAGCTAAGCACGCTTAATTGTGAAGTTCTTTCGATTGAGCCACTGAAAAGGAAGTTGCACATTGTTGGTATAGGTAGTACAAATCAATTCTTTTAAGTCTTTCTTAACCATGGGACTATATCCTCCAATATCCCTCTCATTCAGATGTGGACTCGGTTCATTCATGTACCTCTCCTAACCCCGAGTGTTAGATTTTCTTTGTGGGTCGTTGTATGTGTTACGATTCTAATCCCGACCTACTCTAAGCATATGTAAAATTTTCATTCAAGATAACAACAAAGAAACTAAGTAGTTCAAATGAAAAACTAAAAAATGTGAATCTCAAGCCAGAAATTAGTAAGCATAAAAGAATTAAAAATAGATAAACATGAGAAATTGAACACGGGGTATTACGTGGTTCGATACATATGCCATACATACACGGGCATGTTAGAACTAGCTTAGATGAGGCCATTTTATTAGAGATTGATACAATGTTGAGCCCAAAAAACCAAAGTACAAAACAGCAATTACAAGATTTAAGATCTAACAAGTCCAAGAAATTACATAGAAACAATCAAGAACAAAGAGAAAAATGAAGAAGAAAACACCCATTGAAGAACCAAGACTTAGTAAGAGCCTAATCCACTTTCTTGAAGCTTTTCAACCCTTCAAAGTCTTCAAGAAGCCTTGAATAAGAAAACCCCCAAATCTATCCAAAACCTTGCTTTCAAGCCTCAATGCTTCAAGGTTGAAGGAGATTTTCACCAAGGATGAAAAAACCACCAAATTTCGACCAACGCGGGGCAGAAATTTCTTTGACCGTCCCCAAATAAATTAGGCTGGGACGCCGCCTCTACTTGCTGCAAAACTAAGACTCCCACCCGGGGTCTCTCCTTTGTGTGTCTCGGCTAAGTGAAGGGGGAGAAGGATTTTCTCCAGCTTTGCTTCTTTCTCTCTCTTGTATGAGTAAAGATCGAATTGCTCTTCGCTTTTTTTTTTTTTCTCAAACCACCACTTTGAACTTTCGTAATTTCACTTGAAAAATCTATAAACACAATTAGAGGCACAAATGAAAATTTCTCTCTCAATTTGTAATATGTATCAAAATGCTTAATTAAATGAGATGCAAAACCACTAATTAATAAGCGATAAAATGAGTGCATTAGGATAGAATAGAATAGGAAACACTTTATAATTTGTTAGGTAGTTATAAAATTTCTTTTAACTAATCAACATGTTTAACCAACTAATCCTCTAATTAGTTTAAACCAAACTAATTAAATTGACTATGTATTCTAATTAATTGATGCAACAACTTTGATGATTATATTAATTAAAGTGTAGGCCATTATATAATAATTTCCACCTTGACATATACTTTAATTTGAAATTAGCAAACAACATCAAAACATGC
This sequence comes from Cyclanthera cordifolia, assembly GCA_037832605.1. Lineage (NCBI taxonomy): Eukaryota > Viridiplantae > Streptophyta > Magnoliopsida > Cucurbitales > Cucurbitaceae > Cyclanthera > Cyclanthera cordifolia. Next base: position 41,219 of record JBBMEG010080933.1, read on the forward strand.
ATCATCACAATACATAGAAAAATAAACTATCTCGCACCCATATTCAACATTCTCATGTAAAGGTCAAATTTATCAAAAGGTAATGCTTTTTGTAAACGTATCAGTCGCATTCAAATTAATACTAACCTTTCTAACTTGAATTAAATCAGCATTGATTACATCTCTAACAAATTGATATCTAATATCAATATGTTTAGATTTTTCATGATGAGAATGTTTTTTTGATAAATGTAGAGCACTTTGACTATATATCACAACTCACAATCACATTTATGTCCTATCTATAACTTAATTCCGATATCATCCCCTTAAGCCAAATGACATCATTTACTGCTTTGGTTAAGACAATATATTCGGAATCAATTGTAGACAAAGCAACAATGGATTGCAAATTTGATTTTTAACAAATTGTACAATCAAACAATTTAAACACAAAATCAGTCAAAAATCTAAGTTTATCAATATCAGTGGCATAAAGATGTATGACATGCAAGACATCTCAAAATCCACTTTACCGCATTCCAGTGTTATTCTCCAGGATTAGCAAGAAATCTACTTACAACACTTGGTGGATGTGCAAGATTGGGTCTAGTGCAAACCATAGCATACATAAGACTACCAACAGTTGAAAAATAAGGAATATTTACCATTTTCTCAATCTCATTGGGTGTCTTAGGTGAATTATAACTAGAAAGTTTAAAATGCTTTCCAAAAGGTGTTTGCACTTTCCTACTATCCATGCATGTTCAACTTTTTGACTAGTTTAGTTATGTAATCATGTTGAGACAAATACGAGTTGTTTTCTTTCCTCTCTCTTATAATATCCATGCCTAAAATTCTTTTTGCATTGCCTAAGTCTTTCATGTCAAATTCTTTACTCAAAAGATCCTTTAACCTATTTATTTCATTCATGGACTTAAATGCAATCAACATATCATCAACATATAAAAGTAAGTAAATAATTTCAGATTTGGAAACTTCTTTAAAGTAAACATAACTATCATACTTACTTCTAGTAAAGCCAATGGATAACATGTGAGAATCCAACCTTTTATACCATTGGCGTGGAAATTGTTTAAGCCCATATAAAGATCTTTTGAGTAAACATACCTTCTTACTTTATTAGGAGCTTCAAAACCCAACGATTGATCCATGTATATTGTCTCATTTAGCTCTTCACGTATGAATGTAGTTTTGACATTTATTTGCTTTAACTCAAAGTCAAAGCGAGCAACAAAAGCAAGTAAAAATCTAATAGAAGTATGTCTAACAACGGGAGGGAAAACATCATCATAATATATACCTTCCCTTTGAGTGAATATTTTAGGCGCTAATCTAGCCTTGAATCTAGGATTATTAATATCTAAAGCATTGTCCTTAATTTTATAAATCCATTTGCACCCAACCGTTTTCACATTCAAATGTTTGTTGACCACCTATGTTTTATTTTTCATCAAAGAGTCATACTCTTCTTTCATAGCCACTTTTTTTTTTTTTTTTTTTTTTTGTTATTGGTGGCTTCATTAAAAGTTTGAAGTTTTTTATCAACAAAATCATTAGCATTTAGAACAGCATAAGACACAAGATCGGAATAACCATACCTTGTAGGAGGATTAATATTTCTTCTAACTCTATCTCTTGCTAATTGATAATCTTCAAGATTGGAACTAGGTTCCACCTTGAAGTCAACTCCCTCTTCTACTTCTTGTATCTCTTCATCTAAATCATTTATTCTTAATTTTCTAGAACTATGAGAGGTGAGGTTTCTAAAACGATTTCTCTAGTGGTTATAGGATCTATAGGTATGAGACTATTTTTCTCCTCCTCAAAACTTATCTTGGTTTCATCAAATATGACATCTCTACTAATAAGAATCTTTTAAGTATTTTGATCTATACACCATAATTTGTATCCTCTAACACCTTCGGGGTATCCTAAGAAAACACATTTTTTAGCAATTTGATCTAGCTTTCCCTCTTTAGAGTAAGCATAAACTATGCATCCAAAAGTTCTCATATGAGATAAATCGGAGGGACTACCTTGCTATAACTCTTGAGCGATTTTCAAACCAATGGCGGTGGGAGATCTTCTATTGATGATATAACTAGCCATGGTTATCGCCCTAACCTAAAAAGTTTTAAGTAATTTGGACAAAGACAACATGCACCTCACTTTTTTCATCAAATTTCGATTCATTTTTTTGGCCGCCCCATTTTGTTGGGGTTTGCCAACAACATAATTGATCCATTCTACAAATTTATTATAAGTCATTGTCCGTTCTAATTCTTTTAACTTTGAGACTAATTTGAGTTTCTACATAATTGATCCATTCTACAAATTTATTATAAGTATCAGATTTATTATTTAAAAGATAAACTCACACTTGTCTAAAAAATCATCAATTATATAGAGAAAATATCTAGCCCCACCATTAGAAATAACATTAGACGGACCTTATAAATCAAAATGCATATAATCCAAATTATTTTTAGAAAATGTCTATCTTTACCAGATTTATCTCTTTTTTATTTTCTATAGATGCAATGTTCACAAGGTCACCATTTTTTAGATTGGGAATAATTGGTTACTTAATCAACTCCTTAATCTCTTGCTCATTCATGTGACCTAGACGTCTATGCCATAGTAAATTTGGTATTGCCATTTTTTTTAGCTAGATCAATTGACCCAACAACCGTCGAACTTTCAAGTGCATAGAGTCTATCTCTCAATAATCCCTTCATCACTATACAAATGTCCTTCATGATTTTTAACACGCCTCCCTTTAATTTTATTATGTATCCTAGCTTGTCTAACATACTTAGAAAAATTAAATTTCTTTTGATCTTAGGTACATACCTAACATCATCAGTACATTTAATACTCTCATCATGAAGCTTTAGCCTTATTGTCTCTAGACTTTCTATCTCACAAGTTTTGCGGTTATCTAATATGATTTTACCTCCTACATCGGTTCGGAAGTTACTAAGCCATTTCTTATTACGTGTCATATGGAAAAAACAACCCGAATATAGGATTCACGCATTCTCAACACTAGAGGTGTTAACCATTAGTGCTTCATTATATTTTTCACTAAGGTTAACATCACTAGTGTCTTCTTTCTCTTTCCCCTCCAAATTTGTTTTTAAGATCGAGACAAAATTTTCTAATGTGACATATCTTATGACAATTGTGTAGCATTTCCTAAAACTATTACTAGGCCCTCTAGATTTAGACTTTCCCTCCAATTGCTTCTTTCTCTCCCTTGTATCGGTAAAGACCCAATTGCCCTTCCTTCATTCTTTTTTTTCCTCAAACCGCCACTTTGAACTTTAGTAATTTAAATTGAACATCATTAAACACAATTAGAGGCACCAAGGGCAAATTCTCTCTCAATTTGTAATATGTATCAAAATGCTTAATTAAATGAGATGCAAGACCACTAATTTATAAGAGATAAAATGGGTGCATAAGGATAAAATACGATAGAAAACACCTGATAATTTGTTTGGTAGTTATAAAACCGCTTTTAACTAATCAAGATGTTTAACCAACTAATCCTCTAATAGGTTTAAACCAAACTAATTAAATTAAATATGTATTCTAATTAATTGATGCAACAACTCTGATGACTATATTAATTAAAATGCAGGCCATTATATAACCGTAGGTAAGGTTAGAAAGAAAAGTTATTAACCAACGGTAGAAAAGAAGTCATAATTAACGTTATTACTTATGTCATCCTCACTTACATTATGAGCTATTTCAAGATTCGAAAAGGAATATGTGAAATCTTCGACAAGTTGTGAGATCAATTTTGGTAGAGTAGAGCTAGAGAGAAAAAGGAATATCAGTAGTTGAAAGTTCTTAAATGAACGTCTTTCACAGACAAGAATACATATTTATATAACAATCTTAATGAACCTTTAGCAAGGTACAAATCATCTAAATTATATAAATTTTTATTTTATTATAACTCATATTTATTTGAATTTGAAGTAAATATAACAAAAACTAATTCAATCAAATTAAATCGAAGTTTTTTTTTTTTTTTTAATCAAGTGAAATTGAAAGATTCAAATCAAGTTAAACTAATTGAAATAATTAATTAAAATGGATTGAAAATAATAAAAGTTGCAATATTTTGTAGTGTATAAAATATTTTTAAAAGTAGCTAAAATTTAAAATAATAGGCTATCCACAACAGATTCTCTTTCTTTTATATAAATAATTTTGATTTATTGTTTTAATTGTTCTTGTTTTACCAAATTTAGTTATTTGAATTGTTTTATTCTTTTATTTGATAATTTTGATGATCAAACCGTAAGCAATTTTAAATTTTCATTAGTATAATAAATAAAATGATATTTCATCCTTAAAGAAAATAAAATCAATTATGAATATTTTATTAAAAATGGTTGTAATATCCATTTTTTAAAATTAAAAAAAAAAACATTAGATCCATTTCTCTACTTCTCTTCCCGTTAAACATCAACAATATTCAATGCATGACACGTTGATAACTTGGATTCTGAAGGTATGCTCTCTTCAAAATCTCATATTCGAGACTTATAATTAACATTAATTTGTAGTTTTCATTTCTTTTAATCTTTGCATTATCTATTCTTAAAAAGAAGAAGAAGAAGAAGAAGAAGAAGAAGAAGAAGAAAAAAAAAAAAAAAAAAAAAAAAAAAAAAAAAAAAAAACTTTTTTTTTCTCCCCCCACCTTCCTTTCCACACTTAAAAAAAACAAACC
>JBBMEG010080934.1:0-10586 GCA_037832605.1 Cyclanthera cordifolia
CTTGTCTCTGAATTTCCCTTGTTTCGTATGGATTGGCTCTATAAGCTGGCCTATTAGGAATGACAGCCCCCGAAATGCAGTCTATTTTATGTTCAATTCTGGGAATGGGTGGTAGTCCTTTAGGTACTTCGTCTTGGAATACATCTTCAAATTCCTATAAGAGAGTTTGAAATACACTAGGCAAAGAAAATGTGTTATCATTATAAGCCAAGTACTCTTCCTTGTACATAAATACAAAGATTGGTCTTTGGGAAAGTAATGCCCTTCTCACCTCTCCTATTCTAGCTAAACAACTCACTTTTTTCCCCTTGTTTTCAATGTCTTCACTTTTTTCACTCTTTCCTCCACTTTTTTTCTCATTGTTTTCACTCACCTCTTTTTTTTCTTTTAATTCTTTTTCTTCAAACTCTTTCTTTTTTTTCTCTAACTTCAATTGATCAATATATACATCCGTAGAACTTAAAGGTAAAAGAGTTGTTTTTCTCATTTTCGACAACCAATGACATTAAAAGAATTCTTTCCAATAAATTGTCTTCCCATGACAGAAGAGGAAGCATATTTTACAAGTTCATATTGCGTCAACATCAATGAAGTTGATGATACAAAAGAAGTCGAACAAAAAACTTATTTCTTCGATCGCATCAAGCCTCCAACCTTCAATCTTCCAAAGGATGAGTATGTTAGCGATAAATGAAGAAAATCAATGCTTAAATTCGACCACTACAAGACCTTCGATGTTTCAAAAGTTAAGTGCTTCGACATCAAAGAGAGACGACCCTTCAACATTTATTCTTAATCGACTCAAAATATCTAGTCGTAGACAATAATAGAAGGTCAACTCATCGAGATATATCTATTTGAAGGGTAGACCAAGATACAAAAATGTGTTGTCTTTTTTCTTCACATATTAAAAGGAAATCCTCTGTTCTCGTAAAAAAGTGGATTCGTTAAGGTGAATAAAAGTCTTATCAGCGTAACAAACCCTAGAACGAGGGATTTAATCAAGACTATGATGAAAAAATATAAATGTAATACTCCTTGGCTTACGAGTATAAATTGCAAGCTACTCCTTATCGTAAAAGTATAAACGGATGTTGCTCCTGGTCCGCATGAGCATAAAATGTAAAGGCTCAAACAAATGAAAATAAAGTTAGACTTGATTATTTTTATTATAAGAGTACGTAGGTAGCTTAAATGTATTTGAATTCAGTCCAAATAAAAAATTAATAAAAGTTTCCTTGGAAGTCATGAAAATGGAGACAAAAGTGAGATCATTGCAGTGTGCGCCAAAAATATCCAGGCTATCACACTCTCTTTGAAAATATTGAAGTGGTTGTGCTCCGTCCAAAATATTGAATTCATCAGGTTATTCTTTAAAATATTGGGTTTGTTGCACTCTCTCAAAAGTGAAAACTGAATCGCAAGTATGAGCACTAGAATGTAAGAAAAACCCTATTTGATGACTTGTGTTTTGACTAAATTATCTCTTCGCTCTCCAAGTTTATATTCGAGTCTTCGCTCCCAAAATTCATATGGGATCTTCACTCCCAAAGTTCACGAGTCTTCGCTTCTGTTGAAAAAAAATGTTTCAGCACAATTTAAATGAAATGCTAAAAAAAAACAAGATCTACTCAAATGATTAGAGATGGAAGCAAATCTTAAAAAAAAAAAAAAAATGGAGCTTTAATTAAGTCTCATTCCACGTGGAAAAATAATTGAAATGTTTCAATTAAATAAAAAAATTATCAAATATTTTTTTTAAAATGATGTGAAAGAAGCCAATACAATCTCAATGTCGAATCGATAGAGATTTGATTTAAGCACAATATTGGAGGCATCACTTGAATATTAATTTACTCAATTTAAGTGATTCAAGTTCAAAGTTGAGTCACGATGAAGATCAAGCAACAACAGATGGTGTTGATAAAATCAAGAGCCAGGCCAAATCAATCCATATATGAGCTATTGAAAGTTTAGCAGGGTTTAGAAGGTATTCATATCTTCAAAACAAATTTGGTGAGAGAAAATTTCCCATAATGCATTTCAAAATTTAAATTATTACAAATTTTGATGTCAACTTTCAAGCTCCATCATACTCAAAAAGCATAGCATGAGTCTAATTTTGTTTAAGTCAAGTCAAGAAGAATGATGACCCAAACAAAAAAAAAAGAGAGTCCAAGTTAAAAGACAAAACTAAATAGACTACAACTCTACTTAATGTGGGGGTAAATTTCAAGATGCATTTGAAATTTTAAATTCTTATGCCAATCTGAAACCTCCATCATATATTCAAGAAGTGTCCAATTTTTCATAACGGCGAGTCAAGATTTCATGGTTTAAGACAAATTTTGGCATTTGTTCAGCTTCTAAAAACATGATAGTGAAAGAAGTTTGAAACAACTTCAATTTTCTTCAGTAGGAATAAGTAAATGGAATGAATAAATGGTATTCATAAAATTTCTAATTTCCAAAGAATAGAAGTTAAGGTTAGAAATTTATAGTTTATGACGAAATTTTTGACAATAAATCCTAATGCTGAGATCATTGTAATTACATTGTATTTTCAAGTCTTTCATTAGTAGAAATCAGACTTTTAGTGTCGGTCATATGCCGAGATATTTCATATTTGGTGTCTGACAAACGATCGTCATCAATACAAGTGACAATAAAGACATCTAGTGACGGACACATTTAGTAACGGGCAGAAACCGACACAAAAAGTCTTAAGTGTCACGCAAGATGGCTGACACCAAAAGCTTTTAGAGTCGGTCATGACCGACACCAAAGGCTTTTAGTGTCGGTCAGGACAGATACCAAAAGTCTCTGGTATCGCTCATTGGTGTTGGTTGGAACGACACCAATGATTTAGGGTGTCAGTCTCGACCGACACTAAAAGCCTTCGGTATCGCCCAAAAAGCGTCACCAATTCTTTTTGGTGTCGGTCCTGACTGACACAAAAAGCCTTTGGTGTTGGTTCTTGCGCCCAACATTAAAAATATCATTTTTAATTTTTAAAAAACAGATTTTTATGGGTCACCACATGCATGTGGGTCACCATTTTCATTTAAACTTGCCTTTATTATAATATCTATTTGGGTCACCATTTGTGACCGACATTTAGAGTCTGAAAACTTGTATAAAAAAAAAGTTAAGTGATGATTTGTCTATTTCAAAGGAAATATGATAAGAAACAATTCCTTGAAAATGTCAAACCACCAAAATTCATTTTTACAAACACTACAGCAGAACCTTTTACCTAGTATTCACCTTTAAACTCATCTTTACAGACATAATATAATTTCTAACTTTTGTTAAAATAGCTGAAATTTCGGCAACATAACGACGTAACTTTAAGATTACCAAAAAATATGTTAATCTTGTAAATTCCAGAAATGATATATATAGAGACTACTAATCAAAATCCACAATATAAGAGACTTTGTCTCGCTAGAAAGATTTGCAGAAGAGATATATAGAGACTACTTTGGTAAACAATACACAATATCCAACTTGAGTACAATGTTGTATATAAACAATATCTAACTTGAGTATAATGCAATACTTCTAACTTGAGTACAGTGCTATATATAAACAATATTCAAAATGCTATACATGAATAATCTTTGTTTGGTAATAAAAATCTACCTATGAAGTCTGCCCATTCAAGTAGTACTCCATCCATATCTTCTTGACTATAAGATTTCGTGGAGTTAAACTAAAGCATAAAACAATATTTCGAAATTAGTAAACAAAAAGTTTGCAGAATATATAAATTAAAATTGTTAATGAAGTAAAACAAAAACTTAGTAGTTTATTTATAGGGGTGCGCATGTTGGATATCATCTTTCACATGAAAAGTTGGACATAATATCCACACACTATTGATCCCAATTGATGAGGGCACTAGTGACCAAAATTTTATCATTAATATAATAATTATACATGACAAGAATCAAAGAAATCTAGCTATGATTTATTTACGTACCTTCACTGATTTCCATGTTAATTTTGTTGCTCTGAACTCATTCTTTGATTGCCACAATCGATAAGAACTATAGAATAAAAGTGAAAACATTAGGATAATAAGCTAATTAAAACAAAAAATGTACCAAAAACAAAAAAAACTTACGTATTCACGATATGTCATCGGGCGCCTTCTGGCTGATTTAGTTTATAATATAAACAGTCTCATCTTCAGGAATTAGGACTACTAAAATCCAATGGTGCCTAAAATGACATAATGAGGAATTAGGACTACAAAACAATACCATCTTCATATATTACACACTACGTTTATTTAAAATTTAAAAATTCATACCCAGTATTAAAGGGAAATAAGACACGTTGACGGACATCCGTAATCATGTCAAAACGATCAGCAAGATTTTTGATTTGCTCTTTTTGATTTTGTTTTCCCAAAATCGATTCAAAACTACTACCGTCCACTAGTAAGTAGTTATAGAGAATCTCTTGATCGTAAGTAGCCCAAATGTAGGTGAAATAGATTTAGGAAACGTTAGTAATAAACCAATGTAACAAAGTTGTTATAATAATTGAAAAGATATAGTATTACGCAATGTAACAAAGAATGAGAGTGTAGACAATCTCTTCCATCTCACAATACTGCAAAAATGTTTTCTCTAGCAAGGAAGCAGTTGTTGTGAAATCCAAACATATTCTCGGTAAGATCAACTTGCAGCATGTCACTATCACTCATACTATGTTTAGGAAAGTGATAAACCAACTTGATTGTGGTTGGAAGCGCCATACCTGATTGATGAGATTGTGAATCTGACACAACCTTCTTACCTTTGTTTGGAAGTGACGGCTATGACAATAAATGTAATATATTATTAGTAAAATAATAATGTGGTACATACTATGAAGAGGAAATGTAAAATTAAATACCTCTTTCGATATGTTGGTTGTCTTAATAAGCCATGCATGCAACCTTGGAACAAAAGTGTTGATGGCTTGTCCAAGGTATTGAAGCTCGCCATTTAGAGGAATTGAAAGGTCCAAATCCTCGTTATTTCCAATTATTAAATCCACTAGGACGCGAGCGTTGTACTTTCCTAGTGGAAGACTATGAATCTTAACAGATGCGCTGCTCGATTCATACATTGTGCCAATGGCAACAATGTTGTCAACATTTTCAATGGCAAGTTGACATGCCACACCCTTCAAAGAAACACATAGTTAGAGTAATGCCGATACAAATTTGATAATATAAGAAATAAGATAAAATTAATAATATGCAAACTTACTTCTCCTAAGTCTTTGACAACGAGATGGACAATGCAAGGTTGATCTCTAATGACTTGAGGCATTTAAAGGATCTCATATGCTTGCCTCATTGGTTATTCCAGAATCGGGGGTGATTGATCGTGATTACTTTCCATACAAGGAGAGAAACAAACTTGGCTAACACGTCCTTAATGCTTGGGTGTTCCCGTACTATCATTTGGTTGAGCCATTTTGAAAAAAAAGCAGATGAAGATAGAAATTGACCAACGCCCCTAACACGTCCTCGATGCTCGGGTGTTCCCAAGGTTTCAGCCAAAATATTTGTATCTCGATGTGTATTTTCCAACTTATTTTGAATTAAAAATATTATCAATCAATTAAAATTAATCCATCAGAGATTTGAAGTGTTAACTGTATTTTCAATTAAACATTCTTACAATTCAATTGGAGGCTTCAATCATGACTTCATCAACATGCACTTTATTCTTTCCCTTTTGCCCTTCCATTCATTGTAGTGCACGTGAGGATGAATTAGATTTAATATTTACACCATAAATCCACCAAACAATGAATTAGTAAAGTGAAATAAAATAATCATAACATATAATATATATTAAGGTTTAGAATTCTTACTACCTCATGACCGAGTTAGGCATAACTCTTTCTCGCTATACCGTGAGGATATTTAAGAAGATTTCGTCTCTCTTTTTGTTGTTCACTATTTTTCTATGTTTAATTAACACATAAGTAATATGCTAAACATTAAAATAATATACAAAATACAAAATAATTAAGTAGTTACCTTAAATTCCTTTGCTAATCTAATATTTACAAAATGATCTCATTATTCTTGTGTGATGTATGAGTATTTTGTAGGCGGGTGGACTAACTTTTCATGGTCCATGTTTATTGATATAATCTTTGGTGAGATTGTATCTAAACGTTCTGAATGTCCTCGCCATAGACATCATGATCCTATATTTGAACACAGGATCCATCTGAAATGACATCTGCTTAAAATAGAATAAAATTGGGTTAGTTATAGTATGTAATAAATGATAATATTTAGTTAAGTAAGTATTTACCTCTATGAAATCCCAAACATTTTCTTTTAATTGATCGAGGACAGCTGCCCAAGTATCGTAGGTGAGAGGTATATGTGATCTGACCCATACACCAATATAACTACACAGTTACTTTGCACTAACTCCGATTTCTTGACCCATCGAGTTATATTGAACTACCCGCCGTTCTCCAGCCACTCTTTCCTAAGTGAGCTCATGCAAACTGCCATGCCTCTAGTGAACCTGTTTCGAGCAGGTGTATTCACGGGTGTACAATCAGCATGATCGCTCTCCAAGTTAGACATGATATTAATTTGCACAACAGAGAGAAGATATGTTAATAAAATAGATAATTAGTTAAATTATCTTCAGAATGATTAATATATAGGTGAACGAGTTATCATCACAATCATTAACCTATTTATTTATTTATGTACCCTAACAATCATTTCTAGTATATATATTTCAAACATGACATTCACACACAAGGTCTCTTACTACATTCACATTTTGGTACTTGGCATTCACACATTTCAAATATGGACAATAAACAACATTTGACCATTTGGAATCCCGTAAAGCATTTTCTATAAAGCTCTCAACTCCTAAACTATATTCTTGTGACATTCGATCCTTAAGTATCCACAACTTATTCATATCCCAACTAAAATAATACCTACACACAAGGTAAAAATCCATACACAAATTTTTAAGGCACTAATTACTTTAAGGCACTACTACTTTAAGACACTACTTTAAACATATAACTAAACCCACAAACAAATAAATAAAACTATAGCAAAATAAAAAATATCAAAAAATAACAAAGAAATTAGTACATTTGAAATGTAGTAGCTTGAATAGAAGCTAGAGCCCGAAATGAAGAAGAAGAAGAAGAAAGCTGAGAAGCTTGAAAAGAGAGTTTTGGCCGCGGGTAAAGAGAAAAGAAAGTTGAGAAGAAGAAGAAGAAAAGTAATAAAGTTTTTGGGGAAGAAGAAGAAGAAGAAGCTTGAAAATGTAGTGGGGTTTCGTTGAAAATTAGGGAGAAAATAAGCTTGAAATGAAGAAGAAAGCAGAATGAAAACGTACTGAAAAAAATGAAACTGAAGAAATGTGTTGAAACTGAAGAAAGAGAAAAATATAACTAAATTTTTAAAATACGGTTTTGGTGTCGGTCGACCTTTTTGTGTTGGTCGGACCGACACCTATTACTTTTGGTGTCGGTCTTACCGACACCATATATCTGTTGGGCTGGTTTTTTAATATATGGTGTCAGTACTTTTGGTGTCGGTCGTATTTTGTGTCGGTCTGACCGACACCAATTGTCCAGACCGACACCAAATGTCCGACACCAAAAGTGACGGACAGCGTATATCCGTGTTAAAAAAAAAAAAATTGGATAGACCGTCACCTATTCCCTCTTTTGTAGTAGTGAACAATCATTTCTATAGGTGTAGAGTGGATTGATCGGGACTAGCAATATTCAAGCTTAGGAGTGTGATAACTCTCAAAATAGAGAGTTATCTAACTTACTTTTTACCTATTATTCATGCATTTTTAGGGGTTAATATTACACGAAAAGCATGAGATTATGATGTAATTAGGCTAAAAACATTACTTAATCATTTTATGTATGTTAAATATAGAAAATATGGAAATCACACTTTTATCATGTTAAATCTGATGTTTTACATTTCATGGCCAAAAACTCATCAAAGTTATGAGCATCCATATTATTATAGGAATACAGGTTGCTGGGTGCATTCTCAATGTTGGACGCCATCTTAATGTTGGTCGTATTTCCAATGCTAGGTATTTTCCTAAAAACAATGTAGATTTCCAGAAGTGACAAAGTGCAGTGCATTTCCAATATTGGTCGAATTCTACCCGCATCAGAATTAAAGGTTGAGAAACATAAATTGTCATTTCACGCGGATCAATGATGAATTGCACGACCAGAATGTTTTGATGCTTAACCAAGTAAAGATCATTTTGCAGCAAGTCAAAGACCACAAAAAATAGCTTTCTAAAACTAGGGAAGTGGTAGATTGGTGAAAAAGACATGAAAATTTTGAACCTATATAATGAGTTATCAATAACAAGGTAAAGTAGTCAAATTTTGAGTAAATATTCAAATCAGTGTTTGTTTGATTTCTAGTAAAAGAAGACGAAGGAGTGAATTGCCCACTGCTTAGGACATTGTCATTGCATGAGACATTGTAACCAACTTAATTGGAAAGAAGTTGAAGTGCAAAATAGCTTCCTTACCATCCTCAGCATTCATCTCAGTGACACATATGCAAGGGGTAATTCCTCTACTATTTCTTTTCTGACTTATCTTTCAGACCATATATGTAACATATTTTATTTACTACTTTATATTTACTTTTATGCTTTCATTTTATGTGTTAATGATGTTATAGTCTTATGTTGATGTTATCTTCTATTTAATAAGAGTAGAAATAATGTATGTCGTGCCATTAACACTACACGTATTCCCGTTGAGTATTTGCAAGTTATATTTTAAGTAGAGTTTTGATTAGGTTAATGATTACAAGGGAGAATTTGTGTTTACAAAGGAAGTATGTGTTTTCACTAGTAGAAATCGGAGTTTTAGTGTCGGTCATATGCCAACATTTTTCATAAATAGTTTCGAACAAACGACCGTCATTAATACAGGTGACATTAAAGACACTTAGTGACGGGCCAAAACCGACACCGAAAGACTTTGGTGTCACGCAGGATGAGCAGCACCAAAGGCTTTTAGTGTCGGTCATGACCGACACAAAAAATCTTTGGTGTCGCTCATTGGTGTTGGTTTGGAGTGACACCAATGTTATATGGTGCCGGTCTTGGCCGACACGAAAAGTCTTTTGTGTCGCTCTAAAATCGACATCAATTCTATTAGGTGTTGGTTTTGGAGCGACACCAGTTCTTTATGGTGTCGGTTTTTGCGCCCAACATTAATTTTTTTTTTTTTAATTTTAAAAAAAAATTTGTTCAAGTGGGCCTGCCTGTTTTCATTTAAAAATTGTCTTTATTATAATATCTTTTGTGGGTCACCATTTGTGCCCGACATTAAAAGTCCCAAAACTTATATAAAAAAGAGCTAAGTGATGATTTCTCTATTCCAAGGCAAATATAATACGAAAGAATGCCTTGAAAATGTCAAACCATCAAAATTTTACCTAGTATTAATATATTCAACTCTAAACTCATTTTAAATTCAATTTAACTTCTAACTTTTGTTAAATTAACTAAAATTTTGGTAGCATAAGGGCATAACATTAAGATTAACAAAAAATTTATTATTCCTGTAAATTCTAGAAATAAAATAATATCCTAACAGAAATCAAAATACACAATATATATAGACTTTGTCTTGCCAAAAAGTTTTGCAGAATATATATATAGAGACTATGTATAGACAATATTTCCATAATATATGTAAAGAATATCGAAAATGCTATACAATAATTAATCTTTGTTTGCTAATAAAAATCTACCTATGAAGTATGTCATTTGATTCGTACTGCATTCATATCTTCTTCAGTATATGGCTTCGTGGTGTTCAACTAAAGCATAACACAATATTAGGAAATTAGTAAACAAAAAGTTTTGCAGAATATATAAGCTAAAATTATGAATGAAGTAAAATAAAAGCTTACTAGTTTATTTATACACTACAAGAAAACTAGGCAAAGGCGACGGAATCATCGGCGACGGAGAGGTTATCCGTCGCCTTAGCCATCTAACGGCGACGGAAACCTAGAAGCGTCGCCTTAGCCTGAGGCTACGGCGACGAACGCTGAATGCGTCGCTTTAGCTTGTAGATAAGGCGACTAAAGGAAGTGAGCGTCGCCTTTTGTTCCATCAAAGGCGACGAAACAAGGCTCTGTCCTTTAGAATGGACAAAGGTGACGCTCTAGCTCCTTCCGTCGCCTTTGATCCAACCTTAATTATTTTGAATTGAGCAAAGGCGACGGAGAAAGTTTTTCGTCGCTGAATCCCAGTTCTTCCCCCCAAAACCAAAATTTTGGCGGAAAAAATGGTAGGGCTTCAGCGACGTTGAAGCAATTCCGTCGCCGAAAGCCTAACTTATTGTTTTTTTAATAAGAAACGGCGACGGAGGTTAATTCCGTCGCCTTTGCTGCCGATTACAGAATTCCCCTTCTGCGATTTTTTCTTCATTTTCACCGTTTCTTCCCCCATTTTCTTCCAAAACCTCTAAAAAAACTTCTCCTCTTCGCCGGAATTCGTCACCACTCTTCCAAA
>JBBMEG010080935.1:0-10585 GCA_037832605.1 Cyclanthera cordifolia
TGGGGGAGGTTGGCCCTGTCGTGCCACCCGCTCTGCGATTTTCGTTTGGCTGACTTGCTCGCCGGGTTAGAGCAAGTACCTCACGGTCACTTTGCAACGACAACGAAGTTGGATCGTGACACTGAGCACGCATTATTCACAAAATTTTCCCTCGTAATCCATGTTGGGTTGTCCGTGCACCATATTCTTCTTTGCTAACTTTTTTAGGCCACCATAATGTCGGTGGCCAAAGTGGAGATGCCAAAACGATGTCTTGTCTTCTACGCCGACTTGGAAACATTGTTCTTGTATGCTTCTCGGATTCAATTTGTACATTCAATTTCTTTCCATTTCGACTCGAGCAATCAGATGCCCTTGTTGTCCTTCAAATGAAGTAGTCAGTCTTTTATAATTATCAAGTAACCCTTCTCCGTAAGTTGCCCCAAACTCAAAATGTTAGTCTTGAGGTATGGTACATAATAAACATCTTGGATTTATCATAATAAGTTATCCTTTTGTAAGTAATAAATCGTATATCCACCTTTGACCTCCACCTTTGATGCATCTCTAAATGATACATGGTCATCTTCAATCTCTTGCATCTCTTTGAAAAAGTACTCTTGACCGCACATATGATTGCTTGCCCCTGAGTCGAGGTATCATACAGTGTCATTGTTGACGTTGACTTCATTTTGAGCCATCAAGAGAATACCTTCATTCATTTCGTCTTCCAGGGCTAGGTTGGTTATTTCTTCCACCATTTTATCGGCTCAACAATCTTTTGCAAAATGCTCCACTTTACCACAATTATAACATTTATCGGAGTTGCATTCACTCGCATAGTGACCATATTTGTGATATTTGTAACACTCGATGTTGGAATAATTCGATTGGCCGCCTCTTCCTCGACCGCGTCCTCTTCCACTCCAATTTGTTTAGCTCGACGTCCCTTCTCTTTATATTACCCTTCATGACTGCTACTTTGACCATCACGACCATTTCCACGACTTCCACGGCCATGACCTCTACCTTGAAAATTTTGAGAATAAAGTACCTTTTCGTCTTCGATTGAAGCCTTAGTTTGAAGTGCTTGCTCGAGTGTTTCCTTCTTCTTATTCTTCTTACGTTGCTCGTGTGCTTTGAGAGAATCGGCGAGCTCGTTGACCGTGAGCATTGCAAGGTCCTTTGACTTCTCTATCGCGCACACAACATTCTCAAAATTATTGCTTAATGATCTTAAAATCTTCTCCACAACTCAGGTATCGGTTAACGTTTCTCTGTTTTGATTGAGTTGGTTCACACAGTCTGTACACGCATGATGTAGTCTGATACACTTTCCGACTCCTTCACCTTCATGCTCTTCAACTCTCCACAAAGTGTTTGGAGACACACTTGTTTGACTCGATCGGCTTCTTTGAATACTTTTCCTAAAATGTTCCACGTTTCTTTTGAAGTAGTTGTACTGGCAATCTTCTCAAAGCTCGACTCGTTAACGGCCCGGAACAACATGTATAGTGTTGCCTTATCCATTGATCGCATCTCTTTCAACGCCTTGTTTTAAGTAGTCGTATAACCTGTGGTATCTCTTGGTTCTTCGAAACCTTCTTCGACCACCTCCCCATGCATCTTGAGAACTAAGAACTTTTATTTGAGTGCTCCAATTCTTAGTTTGCCTTTGTTAGTCGTGGCAGTGGCATTTAACCCATCATATTTGTCATCAACTCTGATACCAATGTGTAAAATCATGCTACTTTTCTTTTCTATGATTGAAGAGACAAACACTTTACTTTTCTAATAAAAAACGCTATTTTTATATTTCTTTGTTGTATTTCATTTTCTTTTACAACTACTACATTTTACAATGGAAGAACAATCTATTTATAGGCATTATAATCTTATCCTATACTAACTCTTTGTCTTTCATCTTCACAACTATTTAATTTAAAACCCACTAAAAATAAAACATTTAATGTTTATTCAAAGTTATTGACTTTAATATATGTTTAGAGTGAAATTTAACTTTTAAAATTATAAATTAAGAGTCAGATGCATCAAAAGAAAAGACTAATCCAACAAAATGGTGCTTTTTCTCATTTCTTAAAATTGATTTGCAGGTCATGAGATGTGAGAAAGAAATGAAAAATAGAGCAAAAAAGATCGGCTTTAAAGTTTATGCAGCTTGAAAAGGCCTATCTATGTTTTAAATAATTTGCGAATAACTACATATTTAATCTTTCGTTATTTATTCCTTACATAACAACTGATTCTTAAATTTCGGCCATTTTAAAGTTATGAAAACTAATTTAGTGTTATTTGCTCTAGGTGATTTGTAAACCGTTTTTTTTTTAATATAACTTTGTGCAATGAATGAATGGATCTCCCTTATTAGATTTATATTTTTGAAATAAATTTTATTTAGTTTGATGGAAATATTTCATATTCATCTATGCAAATTTGTTGTAGTTAACAAATTCTAGCAATATCCGTGTTTTAACTAAAACATTGTTTTTTTTAATCTATCGATTTCATGTTCACTTGATTGAAACTTATCTATTTCACTTGATTTAAATCTATTTGTAAGGACCTGATCCAAACTTAAGGTCTGACCTAGGACCTTACCCTTAAATGCATGGTCAAATGACAACAGAGACATACTGAAAAATGTCTCATTTATTATAACACATAAAAGTAGTTCAAAACAGTTAATCTGACTCTATGGTACCCTTAAAGCAAAAAACAACATTGGTAAATAAACAGGTCATGCCCCTATAAATAGTTTGTACTGAATATAATTATGATAAGATTTAAAACTCTCTAGTCTAATGCAATTTATTAAAGCTAATCCCATGGCGACATCAACTCCAACTCAGCCCTCCAATCCTACTCGCGAGTATCTGTGGCAATTCACGAAGGAAATTGTGAGTCATTAAACTTAGTAAGGACCCCAACACGGGACCTACATGAACACATATAAGAGCAGATAGCATGAATAACAAAGTAAGCACATAAATAATCTTTTGACCCAAGCTCCAATGAGCTGTCGACTGACCAATATTAAAAGACCAAACTACCCCTCTTCGAGTCCATGGACTTTGATTAAACCTTTGTAACCTATGCTAGTGTGAGAACCTCTCGGTGAGGTAAGCTACCTGGTGGCCCTCAAGCCTCAAACGTCAACATTGTGTGCCGGTAGTACAAGCACCCCACTCCTACTTCTAAACACAGCACCTAGGGAAATTTAGGCGAGCGCTAGTAGATATGACTAACAATGTGGCTTCCCGGTCCCTAACACTACTACGAGTAGGAATATCTTTTTCTCTTATGGCACCTGATCAGACCCCATATCCAAGTCTCAAGATCAGTTCACATCTATTTCGGCAAGAGCTCGTGCTAAAGCATTATAACAATAGGTTTCCTTTAAGATAACATAGCATAAATCATAAAACATATCCACTTATAGGACGATCAATATACATACTTTCATAACATATAACAGGTCCCCTATAGGACGATCAATAAACATTCTTTCACAATTAGGAAGTATAAAGAATCTAGCATACTCGTTCTTAATTTCACAATATCAAAACAGCTTGTTATCAAACAAATTTACATCATCACTGCATATGAATATTACAATAAAATCTATAGGTTATCTACTCGAATACATGCTCATATTACCCACAATGATCCATAACTAGGTAACAGTCCCTTGCTTTGGCCAAAATTCGCTAGCAAATACCCTGAAAGTGCTTTACTGAAGTCTATTGAATAATATCCACCAAAAATTGCTTATACATGACAAACAAGTCACAATCTGAACCTAAAACCATCACAAATGAACTCGGGACATACGATTTACCTTGAAGGTGAAATCAAGATTTTCCCACTCCGACGAGCAGCGACGCGTAGGCAAAGGCGGTAGCACGTGAGAAATTGGTGCCTACGAGTGAATCTACTGCGTGGCTAGGCTTGAAAGCAAGATCGGGTAGTGCTGGGAGCAACAGAATGAAAGATCAGGTTCGGCGTGTACGTGCTCCTAGGCTTGAAACACGCCTCTAGCTCGAGTGCACTCGGTCTAATTCGAAGCAAGGATGAATGTTGAAGTTTTCAACGCGGGCACGATGTCATCATCCAACTTCGTTGTCTTTTCCAATCGATCAGGAGCACATGCTCTAACTCGGCGAGCAAGTCAGCCAAAGGAAAACATAGAGCGGCTGGTGCAACCAGTATCATAGGTCTTATGAAAAGGTTTTCAAAAAAGGGAGAAATAAGGTTTGGAAATACATTTTGTCTTTGAAAGGCTATATGAAAATACAACAAGAATCACTTCAACTATAATGCATTCAACATATAACTTGGTAGCAATGAAGCTTCAAGAAGTCATACCCCCCCCCCCCCTATAGTACATTTTCTGACATAATTGATGTGGTAAGCTTGCACGTCAAAATGGCTAGGAGTCATACGGTTCCAAAATTCAAAAGAAATAACAACAACATGAAAAGTAAATTTTATACTTGGAAAGCATGATAAAAAGAAGTGTAAGGGTGCATATGGCCATGTGCAACACGCACTCGATAAGCATGACCATGACACGCGACACGTGTCCCTCGTTCAATGGTAGAAGAAGACGATAGCACCAGCTCTCTCTGCTCGCGATAATGCCAACTTGCAGACGGACACGGATTGGGTCCCTTTCCATGGCAACGGGCGCAAATGGGCGAGCGACACCTAGCGCTTCCTAAAGGGCTGGGCGAGCTGGAGGTGTAAGATGCACATAATACCACAAGACGGCGCTGAGGATTCTGAAAAAAAAGGCCTCGAGATCATGTTTTTTAGAGAGCTTGAAGCAGAAAAGAGTTGCAAGTGTGATTGAAGTAATAATGACCTAGAAGTCATTTTTTTTTCTTTTTTATGTAGTTGGAAAAACTAAAAGAATTTACCAAAATACCCTTAATAGGCTAAAATGACTATTTTCCCTTTTGAAATAAAAAGACTATTTTTCCCTTTCAGGAAGGGTTCGTTTATGCCCATTAAGGGTCAAAATAACCATTTTAACCCCTTTGGGTTACTTGAGAGTCCAAAACGTACCTTTATTTATAGTAACGAAAGCTTGGGTCGTTACACTTGATTGAAACTTAACGATTTCACTTGATTGAAGTATATTAATTTCACTCGATTGAAACTTTTGTGGCTATCACTTAAAGTAATTGAATTCTTTTTTTTATATATTTGATTTGTTTCTTATTGTTGATCTCGGTAGAATATTTTTCCTTTTTGATACTCTGGAAAAATCCCCTTCATTATTATTAGAGAAACATAAGGCAACAAGGATATAATATCATTTAGAGAACTAGTAACTTTTATAAAATATGTGGGTTATTCTGTTAGTTTATTAATTGATTTTAAAATAAAATATGAGGTTTATGTAATATAGAATTGAAGCACAGAAAGGAAACACTAGATGGGGTAAATTGTTGGGATGCAAACAAAGTATCCCACATTGGTTAGAAGAGGGGAGAATCATGGGTATATAAGGTGATGGCAAACATCTCCATTGATATGAGGCCTTTTGGGTGAAACCAAAAGCAAAGCCATGCGGGTGTATGCCCAAAGTGGACAATATCATATCAATGTGGAGATTCGGGACATGTTATAAGGATCACCTGATAATTCATATTTATAATTTAACTTAAAATTTTAAAAATACAATAACTAATAGAAAGAAAATGAATCAAAATAATATTTTAACCAACAATAATCAAAACATATATGAACAACCCGATAATAGATAATATTTATTCAATTGATCAATTAAATATAATTGAATACATTTATAAATTAAAAAAATTTAACATTATTTAAATAAGTTAGATATTTACAAAATGTTCCATAAATTTTAGTTAGAAGAAACAAAGAGACAAATATTATATTAATAGAAACAAGAGATTATACCAAAACAAGCTTTTAAGGCACCTACATTCAAACAAACTTTTGACGGTAACTACTCATATCATCAAGTATTTTGCTACAACTCCTCAAAAATCTAATTGTAATAATTATTAGTAAACACTCAAAATAACTCCCCGTTATAATACCAATTCTAACAATTAAGGACTCAAAGTAACCATCATTTTCAAAGAGTGTTGGTTACACGGCCAGGTTTTAAACCATTCTACTTTACATGCATTGAGTGACATCTTAAATTAATCACACGGTTAAAGACCAGTAAGTCTCGCATCGGGCCATGAATATATTGCATTACATCTGGCTGCATAAAAAAAAATAAGCTACGGAAGAAGGCAAACTTCTTAAGTACTAATACTAATATGGGATAAATAATCAATTACCTCAGATATATGCCGAACTAAACAACATATATACATGGTAAAATTTGAAACATTTAGTGCACATGCAAATAATTAACCTAAAACTTAACCAAACAATTTTATTCATCGAATCATCCTACCTTGGTCGAAACTGCAGCTTACAACTCCCAAGACTTTGGGGTCTCATTTTCTTTCTATCTGACAGGACGGAAGGGGCTCAAATCATATTGAAAATGAAATAAATTTGACAAATTTCCTGCCAAGAGCATACACAGTAATAGACAGATATGACATACAAAAATGAGTTTCCTAATCTAGTGATTTACAAAGAAAAAACAAGCATAGAGCAAATAAATAACAATCAGACATTGCGCCGGATGTTTTACTTAAAACTATAAATTATATTGAATAAATTTTCTTACACAAAAGATGTAAGAAATTATACATGCAGAACTTTGTAGTGAGGCAAGCAAACATCAACATATCAAATGCAAGTGCAAATATCCTTGCCAGCCACACCTTCACAAGGGCAGCAACAGACATCTACAGTACTAGCACACCATAATCAATCAATCACAACTTGCCAACAAGCGAAAGCGCCAAGGAAGAAGCCAACAGGGTTGTTGAAACCTTTGATCATTTCATAGTGGAAGTGGGAGAACATCTCTATGGATTTTATAACAGGACTTCCAAGAACGCTGAGAGGATTCACCGTGATTTGGGTGATTGTTGATCGACTTACTAAGTGCGTCCACTTTATACCAGGGCATTGGAATACTCCGTTGAGAAATAGGCGTGATTATATATGAAGGAGATTGTACGGTACAAGTGATTCCTATTAGCATCATCTCAAATATGGATGCTCGTTTCACTTCGCACTTCTAGAAGAGCCTTCAAAAAGGTCTTGGAACCCTTTGTAAGTTCGATACTGTGTTTCATCCTCAAACTGATGGTCTGATTGAGAGAGTTAATCAAAATTTGGAAGATATGTTGAGGGCATGTGTGCTTGAATTTTCAAGCAGTTGGGATAAGTGGATATACTTGATGGTGTTTATCTATAATTACAGTTATGTGTCTACAATTGAAATGACTCCATTTGAAGCTTTGTATGGCAAGCATTGCAGGTCACCTGCGTTTTGAGAGAATGTAAAAGAGAGAAAATTAATGGGTCCAGAGTTTTTACCGTTGACTAATGACGCAGTACAGAAGATTCGTGCTAGAATGCTCACAGCTCATAGCCGACTGAAAAGTTATGCAGATGTCAGGCGTCAGAATTTGGAGTTTTAAGTGGGGAATCACGTTTTCCTCAAGGTATCGCCCATCAGGGGTGTTTTGAGATTTGAGACTAAGGGAAAGCTAGTCCAAGATTTGTTGGACCCTTTGAGATCTTTGAATGGATTGAAGCAGTTGCATATCGGTTAGTCTTACCTCTCTCCATGTCTAATATGCATGATGTGTTTCTCGTTTTGATGCTTAAACAGTATGTGCACGGCGCTTCATGTGTTATTGACCACGAGTCGTTACAATTGAATGAGGATTTGAGCTTTAGGGAAAAATCGGTACAAATATTAGACAGAGATAAGAAAGTTCTAAAGAACGGTGAGATCACCCTTATCAAAGTCACGTGGAGAAGTTAATCACTCGAGGAAGTCACCTGGGAGAGAAAAGATGACATACCTTCTTGTTACCTCGAGTTATTTCTACCTTAGGCAACTTTCAAGAACGAAAATTTTCTAAGGGAGGATTGTAATAGCCTGAGATTTCACCCCGCAGTTTAAATGTTAGTTTGAAATTATCGAGACTCCCGGGAATTTATTTAAATTTAATTTTTTTTCTTAAAAGTACTTAAATAAGTTAAATGTTGAAATGAGTAAAGTTGGAATTAAGAAAAAAAGAGTTTAAAATGCTAATTTTAACTCTAGGGGCATTTTGGTAATTATTTTAGGTAATTTTGGCATTATATAAAGGGACAAAATGCATTCTTCAGACACATTCATAACCTAATTAGCCTCTATTTTTTTCTCTCCATTTTCGCACAATCCCTGAACTCGAGGCTATTTTTTCCAACTTTCCGACCTCATCATTGGCAATCATTGGAGTGCAGCGACCGAGGAGACAGCCATCGGCGAGAGCCGATCCCTGAGTATCAAGTGTCGTTCCTTGCAACACTGCCATTTCACCGAGCTAGGAGCCAAGCAGAGTGTGACGCATGTCGCCGCTGTATAAGTCCAGCATTTTGTGTCGACAAGCACCGTCGACAACCAACTGAGAGCCACCCCAAGCCCGTCGCTTGTCAACACTTTACTGGATCTCGCTACTACAGCTTCGTACCCAATCTGAACCTGCAGATCTGTGGCCTGAGCTTGCTTTGTTCTCCCGAACCTGACGCTGGCACGTTTCGAACCACGCTGCAAGCACTCAGTGCTCGGCACGTAGCTCCAAATCTGCAACACTTGTCCCATGCGCGTGAAATACAAACGTCGGCGACTTTTCCGACCATGCGTCGCCTCTGGTCGCCAAAGGTATTTTCCATATAGTGTAGTTTTGGTATTTCCGATGCTCTGAGTTCGATTTTGATGGTAATGCTAATTCGGACTCCTTAACACTATTTTGGCCAGTTTTTATTGGGGAAACTTTCGGAAGCCGTAGTTCGAGCACTCTTAAGTAAACTTAGTGGATATCGGCCTAGGTAAGGAAAACATATCCTTGACTGGGTCCCCTGGGTATTTATAAGCAAGTCTAGGGTATTTGGGATGTTAAACTATAATATTTTTTTAGTTGCACTCTCCATGACTGATATTTGCCCAACTTAATCGATAGTCATATTGTGATTAGTATATCATGTTGTAATGTATTAGGAACTCATGTAAGGCAATCATGTTACATATGTTTCGCATGTTATTTTGTTTTGCAAGCACATTGTATTCATTTGTTTTAGGATTATAATATTTCATGAAAGCCCACGTATACATATTCACTTTAAGACCTGGTAGAAAATTCAGAAATCAATGATGCCTAGGCATGCCGTATATTCAAGATTATACCTAGTAGACGAATATGGAAATCAATGATGCCAAGGTATGTCGTATCCTCAAGAGTAGACCTGGTAGGCTAATCGTGTTTCATGGGATGCCTAGGCTACAATCAAGTATCGTAAGTCTGGGTTAGCGAAGCCCTATTTAGGGTTGCCTCACGCCACTAAGAACTACTTCATTATTTGTCATATTGCATTCATAACACTTATCATATTCATGCTTATATTGATCTCAAGTTAGGGATCCTTACTAGGTTTAACAACTCACCTATTGGGCTTCCACATGTACTCACTGGCTTTACTAGGATGGTTGATCGGAGCCGCATGGGTCATGGGTTGTCGTGTCTCTACTATTGTTTCTGTTACTATCTCTTTTGCATGGATTTATTTTTTTAGAGACATCTGACGGTTTTGGTATAAACTCTATTGTGTTTTATGTTTTAAGAACTAGGTAACATGTTTTCATTTGATTTATTGAACTATTTAGTGATTTCATTTAATGAAGCATTTATTCAACATGTCATCTAGGGGTAGAGGCCTAGATGGAACCCTTGTCGAGGTCTGGCCTTACATAAAAGTTCGTCAATTTAAAGTTAAACTAGAAGTATTATAGGAATTATTTAAAAAAACATGAAAAAATATAGATTTTAGTTATTAAAAATATAAACAAATCATATAATAAAATTTTGGTTAAAATATCTAGATCTTTTTAACATGTTTTTGTCCTCACTCACAAAAAAACTCTTAGACACCTAAGGGATGTTTGGATGTAGTTTTTTAAAGTAACATTTACATGCTACTAAAAAAACTACATTGAAACGAGCTTATCAATACTCAAAATAAATACTCATTTCTAACTTCTCATTTCTAACTTATCATTTATAAACACTCAAAATAACTCCTCGTTTTAAAATCCATTACATTCTCTCTTTTTTTTACTTTTTTTTTTTTTGTACATCAAATGTATTTTGATACTTAATTAATAATTTAATTTATGTAAAAAATAATAATTTTATTAAGTTATTAGACAAAATAAATTTTCAATTTATATATATTTATTATTATTAGTATTATTATTATTATTATTATTATTATTATTATTATATATTAACGCTATGAATTGATATGGTTGAAAAGGACCGTTCTATTATCTACTCTATTTGTTGAACTAAGGGTGCGTTTGGATAGGGCGGGTTGGGATGGGAAGGGATGGGATGGGATGGGAAGGGAAATTAAAACTGTGTTT
>JBBMEG010080937.1:0-10585 GCA_037832605.1 Cyclanthera cordifolia
ATATTTGACCCAATGCAATGAATAACAAGAACTAAACTTGGCCCAAATGAAGTATGAAGTGTGGAGCCAAGGTAAACGCAACCTGAGCAAATATAAGTTGGGCGTTGAAGGACGGTGACAATTCTCAAAGGAGCAGTTTGTTAAGGCGATTCCCCTCGGTTTTCTTTTTTTTTTTTTTTTTTCCTTCAAACGCTTGTTTTCAAGTGCGATAAAAAAGCGTCACATGGCGTCCTTTAATATTTTTTTTGGAATTTTGATTTTCAACCTTTTTTTATGTATATATATTTATGTGTATAATATTTTTTTATTCTCTTATTTATCTCATATCATATTTTAGAAACAAATATTTTAATTTCAAATATTATTTTTTTAATTTCAAATTTACTATAATTTTACAAATAATTTCGTATTTAAAAAAAAAAAATTGTTTTATCAAATTAAATTTCGTAATAATTTGATAATCTATTTCATATTCGACGGTATTTTATAATTCATTTTTTAATTTAAATGAACAAATGATTATAGAACAATTTAGTTTTTTGTTTTTATTGTAAAATAGGTTTTCATTTAAAAAAATGTTTTGTATTTTGTAATTGATGATCATTTCATAATACAATTCACAATTTATAAATATATATCGTTAGGTTTAATTAACGTTAATTTCATATTTCTTTTTTTGATTATCTAAATAAATTTTAAGTAATTTTTATTTTATATATTTTTTTAAAATCGTGAATAAATTTGAACAAAAAGACACTATTATAAAACAAAAAAAATTGGATTTGAATTGTTTTTCTTTCAAATAATTTTATTCATTTTTCGTAACTTTTTTTCCTTTAAATTTGATTTTATTATTTTAGTATATATAATTTTCAACTTCATTCTCATTCATATAATATCATCTTTTGAACAATAAATTTTAAATTAAAAAAAAATAATTTGTAATGTTTAATCAATGATAATTTGATAAAACAATTTACATTTTGTAAATATATTTTGTAATGTTAAAGTAACATTAACTCCATAATTAGGTTCGTATTTTAAAAATATATTTTATAAATTAAACCAAAACGAAAGTAAATACATATTTTTATTTTCAATTATTTTAAAATATTTATTAATTCATATTTTCTTTTATTTCCTTTATTTAACAAGAAATGCAAAAAAAAAAAAAAAACTTCAATACTAATAATAATTTGAAATAACCAAAAAATAAATAAATTATTAAATATATTCATAAATGTCACGTCATATCAAAAACAAAAACATTTTTCATAACTCCTCCCTAAACACTCTCCACACAAACAAAAATTAATAACACCCATTTCTAAATACTCTACAAAAACCTCCAAACAAACGAACTATTATTAAACACTAAAACCTAACTCCTCCATAAAATCTCACACAAACACCCCTAGATCTTCGATCTTGTAAGGATCGGCTGATGTTGCTGATCTCTCATGGGATTCACGCCTCGATCCTACAAAGGATCAGTCTCGACAATCAGCAAATTCTAATCGTGCATCCCTGATCCATACGTAGTCGTCATCAATCTTTAATTGTGATCCATTACGAAGCTTTCATTGATTCTATTGAAGCCATTGTTGATCCCTACGAGTTTCTACCTTAATATGACATGTATTTTACAACCAAATGTCGCTTTCTAATGTGTAACTGAAATATTAGATACTAAATATATACATTAATACGACGATATCGATTATATTATGGTAACAATATGTATACTCCAATGAAAACTAGAAGGAGGTAAACTATTCATAGATTACAATTCAACTTTCTCTAAAAGTTCTTTCAACTTTTTTCATAATGATGATTTGAGCAGTGAGGTTTAGTGCACAATACCAATCCCCTCACTCGTTCTCTTCGTAACAGGTAGGGTGATTTCGGTTTGATTTTTGTCGATTTTGTGTCAAATCGATAATCGAACCAATATCCTCGATGTTTCTATAATTGAGTCCAAACTGATGTCCAATAAAGAACAAACTAATGGTTTTGATTTTAATTTGGTTCGATTTTCAATTTTGATTACAATAAAAACTTTAGTTTATTTTGCAAATTTTTTATCTCATTCACAATTTGATTTTTAATTTTATTCTAAAGACTTCCACTTTATTAACAAAAAAAAAATAATTTTCATATGTAGCACAATATTTACAATACTTTTACTTCATATTTCACATTTAAATTAGTTCTTTCATCAAATTTAAATACTAACACACACATATTTCTCTTATTATTTATATATTCGGTTCGGTTCGATTTTTTATTGGTAAGACTATCATGAACCGAAATCGAAGCAATATATTTCGATTTTCTAAAATATCAAACCGATCGATCAAATATTGTTCTGGAAAATCGAATCGATCCATTGAATTGGTTCAGTTCGGTACGATTTTATTAGTTTTTGATTTTTTCTTTCAGCCTACTAACAAGTCACTCCAAGTTCCTGATAAATACAAATATACCATTGATTTCGATTGTATGCAATTTGGTATGGACGATTTTAGTAAGAGTCCCTTATTAGAACAAATTGTTAGAACAATCCGAACAAATTTGCAACCTAGATAATGGAATTATGGTGCTTAATATGTCCGTGAAATTACAAATATAGTCCATGATTTCTTATATTTGTGTTAAATTGGACTTAAGTTTAAAAATAGTTGAACGAGAGGTAAAAGGTAAAAACGGAAGACCAACTAAACCAAAATATATATTAGTCGGTTTGATATTTTAGAAAATTAAAATATATTAGTCCAGTTTTGATTCTTGATAACAACAGAAAATCAAACTGAAACGAATATATACATACTAAGAAATAAAATATATATTGACATTAAGAGATATTAATATTTGATGATAGAACAAATTTAAATTTGAAATATGAAGTAAAAACATTGTAAATATTGTGATATTTAAGGAAAAATGTTGTTTTTGATAAGTAAAATAAAAATCTTTAGAATCAAATGAAAAATCAAATCGAAAAACAAAATTTTATTTTGAAAAATAAATCAAATTCTTATTTCAATCAAAATCGAACTAAAATTGAACCGAACCTATTAAAAAGGAACCAATGATTTTGTCACGACTGGACTTTCTAAAATACACTAATAGGGTGTTTACGGGTGCATGCATTTCAAATACAACAATTGAAATTAACTCAAATCATGGAAAACACACAGTGAACATCTGAAATTGTGAAAAAACAGTTTAAAACACTACTTCAAATCCATACATCATAAGGGATCTCATAAGTTAAATACATTGATAAAATAAAATACTAGTGTTCAACAGAAATCATAAAATCAATGTGAGGATGCAATAAATGAAAGATTTTGTGTCCGTGATCCATATAGCTCCTCGGCCTAGGCACTTCGTAATGGGCAAGTACTTGAAAATGTAACAGGTGAGTACATCGAAATGACATGTAAGTAGAAAAGCTAGAAATATAAGGAATTGAAGCTACGTGCCTCGAACACATAGGCATGTGCCCGACCTACTGGTTGGCCACAAGCAAACAAAAGTAAGATGACTTATGGATTGTCAACAAAGGCACACCCGAAGCTGGGGAAACATCGGACCTTTGTCCAATGAATTTGAGAGGGAACACTCACACACCACTTACTAGCAAGAACGTTCTAAGGATTTCACATAACTCAGTGGACTTAGAAGGATGCTAGGAGTTTCACATATTTTCCTAGATTTACAAGAAATGCTAGAAGTTTCACAGAGCTCCCTAGACTTACGAGGAATACTAAGAGTTCCACACAACTCTCCAACCTTAGAAGAACTCTAAGGGTTGCACATAGTTCACTAATCTTAGAAGAACTCTAGGAGTTACACATAGCTCACTACCCTTGGAAGAATAATAGGGATTTCACATAGCTTTCTAGCCTTGGAAGAATACTAGGGGTTTCACATAACTCTAGCATTGGGAGAATACTAGAGGTTACACATAACTCCCCTAGCTTTGGCTCACTGGTTTTGAATGAAAGAACTGATACTGGCTCTCTAAAGTTGGTATCCTAAAACATGTCAAATAGGCATAACAATTTTATGTCCCCATTGATTAAGAGATACCATGGTCAACATGCTCTAAGACGACTAAGAAAAGTGTGCCACAACAAGATAACTATCAAGAAAGTGCATGCTCAATGTCTCATATCACCGAACAACAAATAATGATAGACAAACAGAAATAACGTCCTAACTATTTGTTCAACATCCTATATTATCATTTAGTAATTAGCACGTGGAGCAGACCGGTGATACATACTACAAGTATTCAAGGTAACATACATCTCTAAATAATAATTAGCAAGTAATACCAAACAAAACATATGCAAACGCTTCTAACGTTCTACATATAATAATCATCGAAACATGTAGTCTGTCGTACGATCACACGAGATAATAAGTATAGTAAAAAATAAGACAATTGTTAACTATCCATATAACAAATACATATTGATCAGAATGAAATGAATATACACGAATAAACCAACGAACATTCAATCAAGTAATCAATATAAAACAGAAGCTAGCAGTCAGTTGATAATCAAGTATTATGAATCATATAAGCTTGTTTTTAACTATCTAGCACACTTAAGGGATTCTATAACTTAGTAAGCATGCATCGAGTCACCAAACACATATTCCCATAAATCCTGACGTTCTACTACGAACATGGCTGAAACCCCAAAACTCGAATCATAGTAAGGTTCCTTACCTTCCAAACAACTCGTTCGAACTCCTTGAAAGCCCTTGAACTAAGTGTCGAATCTTGAAACTTGCCTAAACATAAAATTACGTGAAAGTTAATGAAACAAAAAATAATTAAAGTGAAATAGTTCACACCACGAGATCGAGCGCAAAAAATAAGCTGGTGACACGACATGTGGTTGACTAATGGTTTAATTTGGTTTGTGTTTTAGGTTAATGTTGTTCAAACGAATATCATAACTCAAATTCTTCATCAAGATCAATGACCCTTTATATATGAGAGATATGCTTCCTTTACCATAAACTCATAATTTAATTGGTTTCGTACTAGCAAAGGGAGGAGAAAGTTTGTTGTTTTTTTTTTCTTAAATGAGTTGAGATGCAAAAATGGAGGAGAGATAATATTCAAAGGGTAAGAGAGAAAAAAATATTTTGTTAATATATTAAGTATGGTTAACTCTAAATTAATAATTACAAACTATTTTAAACTTAATTGAAAGTTGAAAGACTAAATTTGAACATTTGAAAATATAAGGACTAAAATTAAAATATTCTCGAATTCTAGGAACTATAATTGAACTATTGAAAGTTTAAAAACTAAAATAGAACAAACCTTGAGATGTTTGAATTAGATTTTAAGAGTATTTAGAATGTGAATTTATTTTGATTATTTAAAAGTAACTATGGTAGGAAAAAACTTGTTTGGATGTAGTTTTTAAAAGTATTTAGAATGAAGATTTATTTTAAGTATTTAGAAGTAATGATTTAAATCAATAACTTGTTTGAATTCAGTTTTTAAAACTATTTAGAATGAAATTTTATTTTGAATATTCAGAAGTAATGATTAGTAATGATAACCATTAAAAGATTGTTTAGATGTAGTTATAAAAAATATTTAAAATTAATGTTTAGAATGAAAATTTTATTTTAAGTATTTAAAAGTAATAATTGCAATAAAAGATAATTTGAATCTAATTTTTTTCAAAAGTATCTAGTAAATACTAATTATAAATACTCCTTAAAAACTTTACCAAACAACCTCTCTTAGGGATGTTTTTTTTGGAAAATTGTGAAATGTTTAAAAATGAAGAATTATTTTAAGCTATTATAAAAAAATTATAATAATAACTCGTTTGCCTAAACTTTTTAAATAGTGATTACAAAATGGTGTTTATAAAATCTACTTAAAAACACGGAACAAATCGCGACTTAAAGGTTTAGGAATCCAAATGCTATTTTTATTTTTTATTTTTTTAATGTCTCATTTTAAAGAAAGCAGGGTTTTGCGGTTTAATCGAGAGCATATCGTTTGCCTATCCTTTTAGCACAACATTTGAAATCGCTCAACTGAAGCTTTTGCTTATCGCACCGCCGTGCACTTCCACACATGAGGTTCTTTTTTCCGAGTTTGATTCTCTTTTCAGCTTTGTTTCATTTAGTGTGTTTCTTGAGTTTGATTTTGGGTGAGAATTTTATCAATTGAAGTTCTGCTGTTGTTTCATCATCTATCGCATAGTTTTCCACTTTTTTATCTAAATTCAGTTAATGTTCAGTATGGCATTTCCTTTGATTTGTTGAATGGGTGTAAGCTCTCTTAACTTCATTTTCTAGCTCATACGCTGGACCCTGGAAGTGGATTCCATTTTCTACTAACTATTGATTGCAGGTTCAAAGTTTAATCAAACTTGGTTTCGATAGGAGGGTATGAGACTAAGAAAAGAACAATTACTGACGATTGGAAAATGAGAGTTGGATGATTTTAGTTAATCTCAGGCTAGTACTTTGAAGAAGGGCAGAAAATACCTATGTATACAAATTCAATAAACCAAACCTCTGACCGTTTTTTTCTTATTATTTTTGTTTAGTAACTGTTTTGTGTGGCTAAATTGAGTCTCTCTAACTTTACCCTCATGATGGTGGAATTGTTTAGCTCCACAACTTTGACAGAAGAATATTGATAGGATATTTAGTTAGCCACCATGAACGAACGGGCGAACTTCATTATATAACACACTTGAAGCTTCATGAGAGACTTTAAGAAGCTCGTTTCTCTATGTCTAAATAATGGAATTATCTATATAGCATACATACCAATTCTCTTCATCTTGTTCATGATGCCAGTGCCTAAACTCTCCTAGTTTATTTTTTGATATTCGTGACTGTCCCGTCAGCTTGACACCTCGACTATTGTTATGAAGACTATTGGATGATGTTTTGCGTGTAAAAGGCTTCAATATTGCTTGGAGAAGATGGATTAGGGATGCATTTCATCCACTAATTTTTCGATCACCATTAATAGAAAGCCTCGAGGAAAATTTTTTGCTACTAGAGGGCTTCGACAAGGTGATTCCTCCTCACCATTTCTATTTGTTTTAGTTATGGATTGCCTTATTCGTCAATTGATTCGTGCATCTAAAGAGGGATTCATTGATGGATTTGCTATCAATAAAGGACGTGGCATTATTACTGTGACGCATCTACAGTTTTCCATTGTACAATTCTATTCTCTACATTGAAACAAGACTCTCTGAACAACTTAGTATATCTATTATTAAACCATTTCTAGAGGTTTCTAGATTAAACATCAATTGCAACAAATCCTCCTTATTATACATGGGTATTGATCATACTACTACAATGAACCTTGCTGCACCTTTGGTTTTATGGTTGAAAATTGGCCGTCTACTTATCTTCGCTTGCCATTAAGAGGGAATCCCCGGTCTATACAATTTTGGAGTCCGGTTATTGAGAAAATTAGCAACAGACTCCATAATTGAACTCATATCACATATCAGAGGGTGGTTGGCTTACGCTTCTTAACACTGCACTATCCAATATTCCTATTTATTACCTATCGCTTTATCTTGCCCCATAGAGAATCACACATGCCATTGAAAGATTGATGAGGAACTATCTATGGAGGGGAAAAGAAGGGCCACATCTCTCTCATTTATTGAAATGGGATAAGGTGATTTTACCGATTGAAAGCGGCGGATTAGGAATTTTCGACATTCATAAGAAAAACTTATCTCTTCTTGCAAAATGGCACTGAAGATTTTCAATTGAACCAAACGCTCTTTGGAAACGATGTATCAATGCACAATATGGAACTCTCAATGATGGATTAAAAGCTTGTTATAGAGGCATCAGAATATCTAAAGGTCCTTGGAGAGACATTGACAAATGGAAACACTTGATTTATGACAACGTCACCATCAAAATTGATCAAGGTAATCTCACCAGCTTCTGGAATGATATATGGTGTAGACTGTAGAGGCATGAAATTGAAGAGAATCTACTCATTTATTTCCAATATTTCTACTAAAAAAGAGGCTTGTGTGGCCTAGGACAAAAATTCCCGATCATGGAGTTTCACAACTAGAAGGAATCTTTAAGATAATGAAATTATAGAATGGGCCACTTTTTCTAACGACATGAATAACATTTTTCTTGGCTCTGGCCGTGATACATGGAGATGGAATCTTGAATTAACATCTGCATTTACTACTAAATCTCTCTTGACCAGTCTTGATACTGAGACCCCTCGCAACAAGAAAGATCTATACACGTTAATCTGGTCGAGCCCCCACCCTGAAAAAAAAATCTAAATTTTCATTTGGGAACTTAGTCATGGCATCCTCATTGCAAATGATAAGCTTTAAGTCAACATAGAGCTCCCGGTTTTGCCTTCTCACCAAATTGTCTTATCATTTGCATTAACCATGACGAAGATCAGATTCATCTATTTACCCATTGTGAAAAGTCATCTGGAATTTGGGACTATCTTCTCAATACATTCAAATGGAGCTTGACAAGACCTGGCAACATACAAGACCTTACTCTTAGTGGTTATACTGGACACCCATTCACAGAGGAAAAGAAAACATTATGGATTTTCTTGCTGCATTTTGTTGGACGCTTTGGAGAAAGAGAAATGCCATGATCTTTGATGATCAGAAAGTGGGAAAGAAAGCTTTATTGAATCCATTTCTATTCTTGCTATAACATGGGCTCACTCTACTCATCCATTTAAAGATTATAGCCACTCTTTATTTTCCCATTGGCAAAGCTTTTTGTAACATAGACTTTATCTATTAATCTTTTGTAACCTTTCATTCATCAATGAAATGTGATTGTTTCTTATCGATTTTTTTTTTTGTTATGAGACATTCGGCTTATCCTTTAACATTTGAATGTCTCCAGGTAGGTGTTTCATGTCCACCATAGATTGAACCTACTAGCTTTAATTTATTATGGCTGATGGTGGTGTTCTTGTAGAATGTTGTTTTCTACTTTATTTGCTCCATTTTTACAGGTTTTTATCTTGTTAGATCTTATTTAAAATGTATTTATTTCCTTAAAAATATTTCAGCTGCTGATTCCGTGGCTCCAAGAATATAAACATATTAGTGACACCGTGTGACTCTTAACGACAAAGATATAATGATTTTGTCGGGATTGAGTGGTAAACCCTCAAAAGGTTGTCTTCTGAGACCAAGTAGCAGGATTCGGTGTGAGCTGGTTTCATCCTTTTCCAATGGGAACTTTAGAGAAAGTATTGATTTGCAATATCTCAAAAGGTTCTGCCCAATAATACGCGTTGTTGTTCTGATGTTGGTCTTTCAATTCACCATTCAATTTCCTTGTTTATTGCAGAAGTTACTGGACGGGTTCTGCTCTGAGATGCAAAAATCTACAGATTCGACACACTACTAAGTGTGCATTTGATGCTTCCTCTGGAGATTTTGCAAATGATTCTACCGGTAATTATCTTATTCCCATGTTCTTTTATATTCGTGATTGTCTGGGTGAGCTTACTCGCGTCAGTGTCTTGCTATTGTCACAGTTCACGGGATATACCATTTGACCCTACAACATTTTGATGTTAAGAAAATTCGTAGGAAATTATTTTTTAGATATGTGACCATCATGAATTGAACCCATCACCTCTTATAGTATGTTTAGGCCACCAAGAACAAATGGAGAGAATGAGAATGAGAATGATTCCTGGTGTTTGGGTCATCGAGAATCATTCCTTTGTAATCATGTTTTTCCATAATTACTTTTTTATTCTTTCCATAACAACTTTTTATTCTCATAATTATTTTTTACTCACATTATAACCATTATTTTAGTTTTCTTATTATCACTCTCTTCACCCCAAACACAAATATCATTCTCCCCATAATTATTCCCTTCATCCCAAACACAAATTATTGTTCTCTCCATAATCATTCCATATCCTATTCTCCCCCAATTCTCATCCCATAATCATTTTCATTTCTCTTCCTCCAAACACACCCTTAGTTACTTAAAGAGAGACCCCCTTTTGACCACTAGGCCTCTCCATGATGCGGTAGTATATATAATAAACTATGTGGCTTGAAGGAAAATTAGAATTTTGGGCCTTTCTAATGTGCAAAATTCCTCAGGCCAAATGTGTCAAGTGGTTTTTATTTTTCTCCCAACTCTCTATCCAACAAATACCAGATTAGATGGTTGGAGCCTTTTTGTTGCATTACACGTCAAAGAAGTTAAATGTTAAACTACTTGTTTCAAAATTTAAGTTATTAGATAGTTTTATTCACACACACACATAAATATTAGATAGACTAGCATTTATGTTTTTAGGGTACATATTCCTTGGTGTATTTTGTCCCTCAGTTTTCAGATCTTATTATTGAGCTTATCAAACTCCGTGAAATATTCCTAAATTTGACTCGGAAACTATCAATAAGGACCTTGAAAACCATAAAGTATAGAGAATTAGTTCAATCCACCGTGATTATCTATCTAGAAATTAATTTCTTATGAATTTTCTTAACAATGAAATGCAGTAGGGTTA
>JBBMEG010080939.1:0-10581 GCA_037832605.1 Cyclanthera cordifolia
TTTAGAAATGGGGAGTTATTTTGAGTGATCATAACCGAGTGTATGTTAGAGATTTGATGGAGTTATTTTGAGTGTTTAGTAAGTAGTCGTTTGTTTGAAGGTTTTAGTAGAGTGTTTAAAAAGGGTTGTTATTAATTTTTGGTTGTTTGAAGTTTTTAATACAGTGTTTATGAAGAGTTATATGAAAAGTGTTTTGGATGTGACATTTATGAATATTTTTAAATAAAAAAAAAACTTTTGTAAATGTATTTGCATAAATAAGAGAAAAAATTTTAAAAATTGCATTGGACGCCACATGGCGCTGAAATGGGATAGTCTGCCTCACTCGAGTCAAATTCTGAAAAAAAAAAAAAAAAACCTTAAAACTAGCATTTAACTTAAAACCAACTCCTTATTTTAAAACCCTTTAACAAACACGATGTTTGTTTTGAGTGTTTATGGAGATTTTATAAACCATTTTTTATAATCAATATTTAAAAGTCTTATACAAACGAGTTTTTATTACAATTTTTTATTTATAATCACTCAAAATAACACATAATTTCTAAAGACTCAAAATAAACACTCTACGCAAACTCCCACTTAAAGTTTGGGTTGGATAGTCTAGGTTAGTGGTGAATTTAATTTGGTTTTTTTCGATTTTGTACCTACCTAAACAGATGTCTTTGATTTTTTTAAAATAGATTGAATCTAATGTCAATATCCAATAAGGATAAAATCATTGGTTTGATTTTTAATGAGTTGAATTGGGTGTTGGATTTTTAATAAAGAATTGAGTTCTCTATTTTTAAATGCTCCATTCCGTTACAGACATTCAAATTCATACCTTTTTAATTATGTTCTTAAAATTTTTTTTGGAAGCACCACACTTCAAAATGATAATGCAATTCAATGATTCCAACTATTTTTTAAAACGAAAAGAATTTAGAAAGAGATCCGTTTTTTATAATAAATTGAAATCCTTCGTTGAGCAGGATTCAGCCTCCAGTAAAAACGAACGGAAGAAAACGAATACAGCCAAGATAACCACAATTAAAGTATTTTCTTCTCTCTATTTTGGTATATTAAAACAGATCGGAAGTCGAAATATAATACTACATATCGATGAAGAGTGAGGCGAGACAAGGCAGAGAGAGATGGGAAGCGATGAATTCGTCGATGGAATTGGAGGATACAGAGAAAAATCGAAGATGGAGCGATGGGAACTGAGGCGACGGAGGTGAAATCGCATTTTAGGGTTTGGGGGTTTTACCTCCATTTATAGGGTCGGTTCAGTTCGGGTTTTTTCGGTTTTTAAGAGGAAACCAAACCAAACAAATAAAATTCGATTTTTGACAATTTTAAACCGATTGATCTAATAGATTGCTATAAAATCGAACCAATCTATTGCTATAAAACCGGTCAGTTCGGTTCTATCGATTTTTTGTTTCTTTTTCACTCCTAGTTCGGGTTGTCGGTTCTTTTATACGTCCCTACCTCTTGATTGATGTTTCTAATTTGCAAGGATTGAATAAATTCTCAATTTATACTTATGTATATCTAAATTTAAAGGTTTTTTAATATATAAAAAACAGGTGAATAGATATATTCATATGTTTGTGGACTTCTTATATTTTTGTAGCCTTTCCGAAGAAATTCTCAATGTCTGCACAGCTACCCTTTAATTTCTTCCCATTGCTCTGAAACTCAAAATTTGAAGGTAGAAGATTGAGAATACAAGCCAAAGAAGAAAAAAAAAAAAGGTAAGGGAGAGAAGACGCAATGATTAGGATTTAGATCTTTTGTATTTTTCTTTAATTTTTTTAATATTTTTTTTCAATAATTATTTTTTCCTTTCCTTCGTTTTTTTTTTTTAATGCGGTCTATTTATCAAATTCAAATTCATACGAATTTGATCATATCTCATCATACGAATTCGATCAAATATCCAATATCTAAATTCTCGCAATAATTCTTGAGCAACACATTGTAACAACTCAAGGTTGTGGAGAAATTAGAAAGTTTAAAATAAAATGAAATTTTATTTAACCGGGAAAGATCAAGACTTAAAGAACAAAATTGCCCTTGGAAATAGTTATTTGGAACTAAGTAAACAAGGGGCAAAAAGGTAAATTCAAATATTTGGATTAAAATTGGAAATTTTAGACTACAAGGGCAAAATTGTAATTTTTCCACAAAAAGACAAAATAGGAAAAAGACAAGATTAATCATTGGGTTATAAGCACCCAATGATTGGCAGACTTTTTGAACCCTAATGATTAACCCATCATTCGTCGTCAGAGTGCAGATCCCGAGGCGTGAAAATCTGCGCAGCCGTCGCCGTCAGACGTTGATTTCAGAGTTGTCGCAGTCGTCAGTCGAGTGCCAACCACGTAAGGCCACATGTTGCCTTCCCATTCGCTAGCCGATTCAACCAATCCTAAGCTGAGCGGTTATGCACCGCCCAATCAGCACTCACCGCACCCGCGGCCAATCAGATTCTGTCGCCGTGTCCACCAATCAACGCATGTCGTTCCCTGCATCCACCCGCAGCAAGACGTGTGTCACGACGCCAGTGGACCATAGTTGCTTCGGAGCCGCCAAGCCTAGCATGCAGCCTGTCCTAGCCTCACGTATGCACTGCGAGCCTGCCAGACGCGTCTGAGCCAGATTCCAGACTCGCCCCACGAGCCTGTGACTCCTATCCACGTGCCGTCGCCGGGATCCACACATCGTCGCTGTTGTCTCCAATGATCGAAAAATTTTATAACTTCGACACGCCATCTACAGAGTCCGTTTTTTGGGTTTTTAATACCTATTTCTCACTCATTTGTCCTGCCACTTTTAGGTGGAGATTCT
This sequence comes from Cyclanthera cordifolia, assembly GCA_037832605.1. NCBI lineage: Eukaryota > Viridiplantae > Streptophyta > Magnoliopsida > Cucurbitales > Cucurbitaceae > Cyclanthera > Cyclanthera cordifolia. Next base: position 2,839 of record JBBMEG010080939.1, read on the forward strand.
TTAGGGGATTCTTGATTCGAGTTCCAAGGGCCGTTTCGAGCGGTTTTCGACCAAGGTAAGGGATTGTTTCCCCAATATGGGTCGTTGTGGGTATTCTTGAACATGTACCTAATTAGTTAAGCATTGAATGACGTGTTTTACTATGAATGTTTGAATCTGGAGTTTTATGATGCCTTGTATGTTATATTTAGTTCGTTTCAGCATGATTCCCGAGTTTGTTTACGCTTGTTATTGCTTCATGTGTTTAATCAAGTTAATTCAGCATGTCTTAGTCTCGAGATTGTTATGTTATGCAACGACTTAATTCCTGAGATTTAGGATGTCTCACATGTTAGAGTTCGAGATCTTCCTATTGAATGCCACATGTTTCGATTATTAAGATAGTTCTAGTATGTCTAATTGTGAGTTCCATGTGATAGGTTTGTGTTGATTGTCCAAAAGGGGGCCGAGTTGGTAAACCGAGTACTGTGTTCTGAGTTAGAAGTTCCAAAGGGAACAGTTGAGATTAAACGAGTTAAAGGTCTCAAAGGGGACAAGATTTTATAGAGCAAGAGCTACGGTTAGGTCAGACGTGTTTTGATCGTTAGACTCGGTTACGGGATTAGTTCAGGTGTCGAGCGACGTGGAAGATATTCCTACTTCGCGGTAATGTTAGGGATCGAAGGGCCACCCGATTAGCCATACCTACCCAGAGTTCGCTTGACTTTTCCCAGGTACCGTGCTAGGAGTGTGAGTCGGAAGATATCTCATTGCGAAAGGTCTTTGATCTACCCTTTCGCGCGAGTGTTCGAAGTATGGCGACAACCAGATTGTTTCGGCTCGCCGAGGCGCTCTCACACTAGTATAAGTTACCAAGTTTAAAGTTAGAGATTTGTGAATATAGATAAAGATTGAGATCAAAGATAAAGCTTGAGTTTCAAGATAAGATAAAGTTTGAGTTAAAGTTAAAGTTTGAGATATTCTATGTAATCATGTTACTTCGTGTTTCTCTGATTATGTGTATATTCTTGTTAGATCCTGTGCTGGGATTCCTTACTGAGTTTTCGCGAACTCACCTTTCCATTGTGGAATCGTTCCAGGTACTTATAGGTGAACCAGGATGGCTGAGTTGAGTGACCATGGGCGAGCTGCATTAGAAATTAGAGAGTTTATTATTAAAGTTTGATCTTTGATTTAGTGTTTAAAGCATGAACCCTGTTTTTTAGACATGTGAATATTGGTATTAATAACGTTTTATTGTTTTCCGAGTACCCTTGAACGTTGTTTATGTTTTATTTAAGTTATTTCAATAAATACAAATGTTATTTCAGCATGTCTCTGCGAGTTTATTAAATGTTTAAATCATGCATAAGAGGTAAGACCCCGAGTTTGACTCCATGTTGGGTCGGGTCCTTACACAAATCGACCTCGGCCCACTCTCACTCTGTATCTCACGCTCATTAAGGCAAGTTACCAATCTTTGTTGGTTACACAATGTCTTGATTTTCTTGGAGTGTTCTATATCAATTGAAGCTAGGCCTATCACGATTGCTTTTGACAGAGTTTAGGACAACGAGAATGTATATTCAAATTACACCAAAGTATGTGTTGATATCATCCACGGATCCCCAATATGCGAAGTTTTATCCATCATCATTGCATCTCAAATTGAATAAAAATTCAGGAGTGTCTAGCCTTTCTTTTCACAAACATGGGCTGACAAAGCTAATGATGTACCTATAACTGAAGATAGAGGTATGTAGTGGATGTTCAATAGGTTTACAAACGGTATATTCATTGATTGATGTGTTATGGTTGAAACACAACAATATGTACATATATGTATAACGCATCAAAGCCAGAGGTATGTAGTGGATGTTCAATAGGTTTACAAACTGTGTATACACCATTATGACTGAAATCACAACATATGTATAGATGTGTACGGTAATGAGAAATAGATGAACATATTAAGGTACTATGGAAAATTAATGTTCTTTTTAAAATATCGAAAGGGTTGTTGGCGCAATGGTTTCATTTTTGGGTTAATCCTAAGGTTATATATCATACACAATAAGTTCAATTATCACAGAGGGACGGGGAATGTATTTGACATTCTCGTTTCCTTGACCCTCACCCTGTTTACATATTTTAATTTTATTTTTAAAATTAAATTTAAATTTTCTCTTTTATACAAATTTAATCTTTTAGGCATACGTTTTGTTTGTAGAAGTATTTATTCAAATGTATATTTTCTTTAATAATTATCTATCTAATTGAAAATTATGTATATTTTTCTATAAAAATCCAACTATTTGAAAATATTATCAAACAAAAATCATAGTAAAAATTAAGATTAGAAAAGTGAGAGCATCATTTGTAGACTTCTCGAAGAAATCCTCAAAGTCGGTAGAGCTTATGTTGGCTCTCCATGTCTTTTGATTTCTTCCCGGCTTGAAGATTGAGAGTACAAGAAGAAAATAAGAGGAGGAAGAACTGATGGTTAGGGTTTAGATGTTTGTATTTTTCTTTAATTTTTTTAAGCATTTTTTCCATGAATTATTTTCTCCTTTCCTTTGTTTTTTATTTTTTATGTTTTTTATGCGAACTATCTATGAAATTTAAACACATTCGAATTCAATCATATCTATAGATGTTCATTTTCTCGGTGGGGGCTAGGCTAGCTGGGAATAAGGGGTAGGCGAAGAGAAAAAAATCAAAAAGACGGGAAATGTATTCATCATCCCCGTTTCCTCGATACCCACCCCGTTTACATACTTAATTTTATTTTTAAATTTAAATTTAAAATTTTCTTTTATACAAATTTAATCTTTTATGTATACTTTTGTAGAAATATTTATTGAAATGTATATTTTCTTTAAAAATTAACTATTCAATTGAAAATTATGCATACTTTTCAATGAAAAGTCAACTACTTGAAAATATTATAAAAAAATCATCCTAAAAATTAAGATTGTAAAAAGAGAGAACATCCTTTATGAACTTCCCGAATAAATCATCAATATCTACTTCCATTTTTTTTTTTTCTAGATCTTTTGATTTCTTCCCATCCCTAATTTGAAGGTCAAAGATTGAGCACTCAGAGAATATAAGTGAAGGAAGAAAATAAGGGGAGGGAAGAAATAGAGTTTAGATCTTTTGTATTTTTCTTTAATTTTTTAAGACATTTTTTCCATTAATTAGTTTCTTCTTTCCTTTGTTTATTTATTTATTGTATGTGATCTATCTATGAAATTCAAACACATACGAATTCAATCATATCTAGGGATGTTCATTTTCTTCGTGGGCTAGGCTAGGCGGGAAAATATGGGAGTGAGGGGAGAGAAAAAAATTCACAAGGACAAGCAATGTATTCACCATCTCATTTCCTTGTTCCCCACATTGTTTAAATACTATTGACTGAGAAATTTCGAGAAATCATAAATTGTCAGGTCATTATCCAAATTTAATGACAAAATTAAATTAAATTTTGAATCAATATTTCTCAAAATTAAATTGGATCAAAAGTTGGTTTTATTTTGAAATTGTGTCAAAATTAAATAAGACCAAAGATCAATTAGTAAGCTCAAACATGGAACGGAAATCCCAACCAACAATCCATAGACCCACCATGGCCCATGCCTAGAGTCCTTGGAAGCCCTATTAATAGAGGAGTTTTCTTTTATTTTCAAGGATCAAGAAATTAGAAAGTCCAAAGATAATTCAACAAAGACAAAAACTCTTCAAATTTCTTTGGATCAAACACACTTTTGAAGCTAAAAGACAGTTTGAAAGTGGAGTTATTTCATAAATAAGCCGCTTAAACACGGAGAACACGCTTTGTGTTCTTCACAAATAGATCATCAAAAAAGATTAACAAGTCAATGACTGATCCTATAATCAAGTCAATGACCGATTATCCAAGTAGATCAACAAGTCATGGACTGATATGAAGATCAACATGTCAGAGAACAATCATCCAAACATATCAACAAGTCAACGACCGATCCCACGATCAACAAATCAAAGATCGATCATCTAAAAAGATAAATAAGTCAACGACAGATGCCACGATCAATAAGTCAAAAATTGATCATCCAAGAAGATCAACAAGTCAATGACCGATCATCGAAATAAATTAACAAGTCAACGATCGGTCATATGATCAAAAAGTTAAAGATCGATCATCCAAGTAGATCAACAAGTCAAAATACCAATTTCACGATCAACAAGTCAAAGACTGATCATCTAAGCAGATCAATAGGTTAGAGACTTATCCAAATATCAACAAGTCAGTGACTAACCAAGAAGATCAACAAGCTAAAGGTTGATCGAACATCAGCAAATTTAATCTCAAGAACAAGCTACAAAACCCTCAAGACAAACCATCCTCAAGAACAAGCTGCAAAGCTTTTAAGACAAATAAGCTTTGAGAATAAGTTGTAAAGCCCTCAAGATATTTGTATATGAGAGAGAAAGAATCAGAGGAAAATAATAGGGACTGTACTCCATAGAAATAATAGGGACTGTACTCCATAGTCACACATATTCAAATTAATACAGACACATTCTTCATTTATATGTGTCTCGTATTTATATTATCTGTCAAAATCTCGTGTAAACAAATTGGCACGCCCAATGAGACAATCTCTACCTCTTATCTAATTCTCTCTCACATAATCAAGTATGACATCTGAACAAATTGCATCAGAGTCAGCTGCTCCATTAGAAACCTCAATAACATTACAAAAAGCTACAACCAGATCTGCTATCGAATCAATAATCTCAATAGTGTCACAGAAAGTTATAACCAAGTCTACCGACGTATCATAAACATTAATGACATCATAAAAAGTAGCAACCAAGCGCTTCTTATCGCAAGAGACTAAACTGCATGATGCTCTTGGCCGCATGAGTTTAGAAGGCAAATGACACAAAATTTGAACTACGTTATGACTTGATCCCTTCCATCAAATGGTACGTAGGCAACTTAGTACAAATTTTTAAGTTCAGTTTGTTTTTGTAAAAAATTACATTTCATAAAAAAAATATTCAAGGTGGATATATACATGAAGATTTGGCTATGTTTTATTCAATATTCATTTCTTCTACAAGTATGAAGTTAAGAAGTAATCACCGCAGTTGGAAGGCATGAGTGATATCATGTAATGACCAAGATTATTTATTTTAATCACTCAAATATAAGAAGCAATGTTCTAACAATGCTCGAGAGTTGGATTCGGCGTGAGTTCAAGATTTGTGAATTTCAAGTTCATGACGTTAACCAAATCAATTCAACTCAAGTTTCTCATTTAAATGGAATCAATTTCAAAGTTCTTTCAAGATCAAATTAAATTATTTCCAAGATGCATTTGAATTTTCAAATTATTTCAAGGATCAAGTTCCATCATATTGGAGATGCATAAGTGGGCATATCTCTCACTTAACGCCAAGTAAAGACATTATGCTCATTCAAGGCATATTCAGATAAAATTTCAAATTAGGATGAAAAATTTTGCCAAATCAAGATTGTGAGGGCAAGCAAATCTTCTCAAATTCAAGTAAAGAAAATCGACACAACTTCATTTTCCAAGATATAAGCAAGTTCCAAATTTGTTCAACTTAATTGACAAAATGCATCAAAGGAAATTGATCAAAAGTACGACCTAAATTCATGCAATTTCGATTAAATTGATTCTTTATAGAGTCCAATGAGTAAAAATCAAGCTCATGTGGCGACTCAAAATTGTCTTTTTTCGAGATTCACTCACATATCTGTCCATAAATCTAAAAAATGGAGCATTTGTTAATGGAGAAATTTTAGCAAATCATAAATTGTCACGTCATTATCCCAAATTTAATGACGAAATTAAATTAAATTATAAGAAAATATTTCTCAAAATTAAATTGGATCATAAGTTGGTTTTATTTTGAAATTGGATCAAAATTAAACATGAAAGTCCAAATTCCAACGAACATGCTCAGAGACCCACCAAGGCCCAAGCCTAGAGTCCTTGAAAGTTCTATTAATAGAGGAGTCTCCTCTTCAGTTTCAAGGATCCAAAAATTTACAAGTCAAGAAATAATTCAACAAAGACTGAAAACTCTCCAAATTTCATTGGATCAAACACACTTTTAAAGCTAAAAGACATTTAAAGATGAAGTGATTTCATAAACAAGCCGCTCAAACACGAAGAACACACATCGTGTTCTTCACAAGTAGATCATAAAAAAAGATCAATAAGTCAATGACTGATCCCAATATCAACAAGCCAAAGACCGATCATCAAGTAGATTAACAAGTCAATGACCGATCCAAATAACAAGTTAGAGACCATTCATCCAAACATATCAACAAGTCAACGACCGATCCCACAATAAACAAATCAAAGACCGATCATCCAAGCAGATCAACAAGTCAACGATTTATCAAGACCGATCATCTACGCATATCAATAAGTCAGAGACGGATCCAAAGATCAATAAGTCAAAAATTAATCATCCAAGCATATCAACAAGTCAACGATCAATCCGATGATCAACAAATCAAAGACTGATCATCCAAGTAGATTATCAAATCTAAGGACAGGTCCAAAGATTAACATGTCAGAGACCAATCATCCAAACATATCTGCAAGACAACGACCGATCCCATAATCAACAAGTCAAAGACCAGTCATCCAAGTAGATCAATAAGTCAACGACCGATCCCATGATCAACAATTCGAAGACCGATCATCCAAGCAGATCAATAAGTCAGAGATCAATCCAAAGATTAACAAGTTAAAGATTGATCATCCAAGCAAACCAACAAGTCAAGGATTTATCCTATGATCAACAAGTAAAAAATCGATCATCCAAACAGATCAACAAGTCAACGATCGATCCCATGATCAACAAGTTAAAAATCGATCATCCAAGCAGATCAACAAGTCAAAGACTGATCCAAATATCAACAAGTCAGTGACCAACCTAGAAAATCAACAAGTTAAAGGCTGATCGAACATCAAAAGATTCAACCTCAAGAACAAACTACAGAACCCTCAAGACAAACCATCCTCAAGAAAAAGCTTCAAAGCTCTTGAGACAAACCAACTTCGAGAATAAGTTGTGAAGCCCTCAAGAAATTTGTATATAAGAGAAAAAGAATCATAGAAACATATTAGAGATTGTAATTAACATTCGCACGTATTCAAATTAATACAAACATATATTCTTCATTTACACGTGTCTCGTATTTATCTTATTTGTCGAAATCTCGTGCGAACATTTATAATTTTCTTTTTCTTTTTAAATTTAAATGTTCTCTTTTATAAAAATTTAATCTTGTATGTATACTTTTTGTTTGTAGAAATATTTATTCAAATGTATATTTTCTTTAATAATTAGCTATCTAATTAAAAATTATGTATATTTTTCGATGAAAACCCAACTATTTGAAAAAATTATAACAAAAGTCATGGTAAAGTTAAGATACGAAAAATATATAAAAGAAATTAAACTATGAAAGTCCTTGCTAAAAATTATTGCAGGCGTAGTGTGGGCAAGGGCTTTGCTATTACATATGTGTCATAACTCAAGCATGTGTGTGTGGGATGATATTTTTGCACATAAAAAACATGTTTTTACCATGGGCTTGATAAGGGAGAAACTTACCTATACATTCATTGTTGGTTAGGGTGGAGTTAGGATGCATTTACTACACATTTATTTAATTTTATATATTTCTAAATAAAATTGATAATTTTAAATAAAAATATTAAA